>JAGKTI010028608.1:0-12900 GCA_018397915.1 Birgus latro | reverse complement strand
TCCCTCACTCCTAACACGTCCATCTCAATTACCAGATGATCACTTTTACCAAAGGGGCAATGGTAGGTTATGTTTCTCACATCATTTGGGTCCTTTGTGAATAGTAAGTCAAGCCTGGATGGTTCATCAACACCCCTAGTTCTTGCGTTTTCTTTGATCAACTGGGTTAACATGTTTTCCATCATCAATTCCATTAATTTATTTCCCCATGATTCTTCATTGTTCCCAGCATCCATACTTTCCCAATCAACTTCTCTACAGTTAAAATCTCCCATTAATATTACTCTATTTCTTCGTTCAATTAACATTTTTAGCCTAATAATGGATTCACTTATTAACTGTTCATAATCTTCCATTGTCCATGCCCTAGTTTTGGGGGGCATATAAAAAACTATTGCATCCATTTTTTCTCCATAATTGTCCTCTATTACAACTCCCAAAAGTTCAGCCTTAGTATTTTCAATTTCTATATTCTTTACTCTTAGGTCATTATGGGTTAATATCACTATTGCTCCCCCAAATTTGCCTTCTCTGTCCTTCCTCCAAATCTTATCATTATTCCAGCCAAATAATTTTATATCGACATCTCGGGGCAATTTAGTCTCTACTAGGCAAACAATTTCAGGTTTATTTTCATTTAAGTAGTCTCCAATTTCTCCTTTCTTAGATATTAATCCATCTACGTTACTGTACATGATGCTCAGATTTGCTGCACTATTGTTATCTTTACTCGTTCTTCTCTTTTTCATATTCATATCCATCCCCTTTGTTTCCTTCATGTCTAGTTCTTCACATACCACTTCCTTGCCTTCATATCCATCACTCTCCAAAAAAAAGTTTTACGTTCTTCCTCTGTCCTCCTGTCATATTTTTCCTTTACTTGGTCCTTCAAAGATTTTAAAACTTCTCTTTCTTCTTCATTCGTCTTTTCTTACTATAATATTTTCCATTCCTGCCTCTTTACTTAGTTTCCAGGTCACCTTAAGTATGTCATTTACAACACTTTCTGAAGACATCTTAACTCGAATTGGTCTTGCTTCCCCTTTCTTATATGGCCCTATCCTCCTTACTTCTTCAATTTCTTTTTCCCACTTGTTTCCTTCGGGATCGATCTTGCCCAATATTTGCCTCACCTGATTTGAGTCTCTCTCGAGTCTCACAGATCTAACTTTTTCTTCTTCCTCCCTGTTTCCAAATATTATCACACATCTGTTCCTTTCTACTGTTTCTCTCACTATTTTCTCTTTTCTCTTCAATATTTTCACTACATTTTCTTCCATTTTTTCTTGTTCATTTCCCTTTCTTTCTGAATAATTTCCCTTAAACTGACCACTTCTTTCTGTTCTACTTCCACATGAAATGCCTTCTCCTCTTCTAACACACTACTTACCTTCTCTGTTTTGTTACTGCTCTCTTCTAGTTTTCTCCGTAATTCAATATTTTCTTGTTTCAAATTCTCGATCTCCTGGTTAGCTGTCTCATTGGCCTGTATCAAACTCTGTATAGTATTTTCGTTGTTTTCAGGCATGTTTCTTGATACTAGATCTTCCACTTTCTTTTCTAGACCACTAATTCTCATAATCAATGTTTTGACCAGATCCATTACATTTGTTTCACTGTCAAATCCTGGGAATTCCGGTCCTCCAATGTTTGCATTGTCGGCCATCTTTAAGGCCGGTTGCAGTACTAAACTGAACAGCTGTTCCCAAAATTCCTATAAAAACATTCATGTATACTTAATGACAATAGTTCTTTACATTTTTGGTTGACTATAATAACTTGAAATACTTAAAATTTTGAACAAAACTGGAGACAGGACAATTCCTGAAAACTACTTAGGGTTTGTTGAAAGGTGGTTTGAGACACGTCTTCTCGCTGTGGCTGCTGCTCCATGTGTGTGTGTGTGTGTGTATGTGTGTGTGTGTTTCAGCATAGTGAAATCAGCGTTACAGAATAAAATGGAATTCTTTTGTTACATCATGCCAATAAACCAAACTGTGATGACTTAACCTTGGTTAAAACATTGCAGTTGCATGCTTGTTGCTCATGTGGGAATACATGATGGGTTTTGGTGTGAGTAGGGAAACTACCCGACTTTTTCTCAGGGATACTAATGTATGGAAAAGCTGTGACTAGCTAATGCAATACAGTGTGCAGAAAAAAAGTATGTGGATATGAGGTTCACCACGTCCTTAAACTGTATGGCTGATAGTAAAAGATTACGATAACATATATGTGGAGGCCTCCATAACAGCTATAGCAGTGCCTTCGCTGTTACCACTGACAACGTAAGTGATGGTTCATATGACACTCAAAGTATACAATAATCTTATATTTTATAATGAAAACACTCACAATGCTACCACCGGCATATTTTATAAGAATATTTCCGACGACAAGTATTACACTAATACGTAAGATACGGTCATGCAATAAAATTTCCAGAACACGTTATTACAAGTTACATAGTCATTGGCATTGTCATGTAATGCATACAGGTTTATCACCTTAGTTACAGTAATGCAAAAGGTAGTACTATCCTTCCATATATTAGGTTTAGCAGCGACATTATGCAGCCACAGCAGCCAATACCTCACTTTACCCTCCCCCTCGTGTCGACAACCAGTCCCTGTTGCCCCTGTGGAACTGTAACCCATACAATCATGAGAAGCTCTTGTCATTCATTAAGTAACATCCATTGTTCAGCCACAATTATTCAAATAGCACCATTCTGACTGGCTAAGATAGATAGCATACAGAACCATGCTGGTTTTTCTTTAACATAACATAAATTGAGTAGTATGGCTGATTACTAACATAAAATTATTATCACTGTGAATAACATTATCACCACCCTAATCGAATAACGCCACATCAAAAACTTCCCCATCCCATTGCCATAACCCCTATCACCCCAACCCCCTCCATAACCATTCCAATCCGAGCTGCCACATGTCAGCGGAGAAATGTTCTTGTGTCTGGCGCTTTGATTCAAGAGAATGAACCCCAAGCTTCAAGAAACACTCGGTGAGGCGACAGCGCTTTTGTTGGTGGGTGTACAGTATTTGTTTACTTTACTCTTAGGGATTCTTCAAACTAGATGGAGAGATGGAATGGGGCACAAGGGTCTTAGGGTACACCCAAATAAAACAAAAGTCATAATATCTAAGGTTGGTCAGGGCACTGTCAAAGCAGTGGGAGTACAGTACGGACATGTGCAGTCCGCAAAAAGAGTGCAGGAAGTAACTCCACCTTGTGCAATGTTTGTGATAAGTGGGTGCATAAGAGATGTAGTGGAATTAGAGGTAGACTGTGAAATAATGATAATTTCATCTGCATGGTGGGTTGGGAAGAACATGCTGAGATTGAGAAGTGTGAAATGATTGATCTTGCTGGAAAATAGTGAGTGGTGCAGTTTTGTTATTTGGGGACTGGTGCAGTTTTGTTATTTGGGGACAAGTTATGTGCTGTAGTTAGGGGAAGGAGTGGTTGAAAGATGTTCAGGGAGCTGTTGCCACACCTAACACTAAGAAGGTTCTCCATTCATACAAAGGGATCTCTACATTATATGTAGCATGCAATAGGAGTGTAATGCTGTACAGCAGTGAGACCTGGGCAATAAAGGAAGAGGATATTCGTGGGCTCGGTCGTATAGAAATGACGAATATTAGATGGCTGTGTACTGCATCTTTGAACGTAAGGCCTAGGGGGTTTAGAACTGCAGCTGAAGGGTTTGGAGAATGGATGGGACTTGTATGTATTGGTGTTGTGATGAGGAGGGTAGATTGAGATGATATGGATAAGATGAGAGGATGGAAGATGACAATGAACTGGTTGACGGTCATGTACAAGTTACATAAAGTAATAAAATGGTCACTTGTAATCATCAGAATACTGTATTATTAATTTTTCTCTGATTTAATCCATCCATCCGTCTTCCAATCCTATGTTGCCCTATGAGGAGCGTAAGAGCCTGGGGCTAGGCAAATTGGTCCTGACATTCAAGAAGAGAGTGACCCACCTCACTCATCCCTGAGCGGCATTATGCGAGCAATAAGCCCCAACCACCCCTTGGATATAAACTTACACAGGCTCAATCCAATTGGAGCACCTTAATTACCCACTAAACCACCAAATGCCATAATCTGGTTATATGGTTACCACCCAGCATAGTAACCATTTGGCTTGTCACTGAGTGTAGAGTCACTCATAGGCAAAAGAATAAACATTGAAGGAAAGAAAGATAGAAGCGGGAGTGCAAAGTCACTTGTGGGCAGAAGGAAGAGGAAAGAATGAAGGAAAGACAGAACAGGAAGGAAGGAGGAGAAGAAAGGGCAGACACCCAAAGCAGTACTACATCAAGTGAGTGGATGGTGAGTGCCCCCACCTACCACCAATATTTATGAAAAAAATTGTCAATCAAAGTTGGAGATTATCGTACCTCGCATGAAACATGCACCCTTGCTGTGACATCACAACCCATACCAAGGCCACAGATGACCACCACTCACAACAATGTCTGGGAATCATACTCCAGTAAAGAGAAGATTTATGTGATATTCAGCTGTTATTACCATGACAGGCATGTAAGATTTAGTGTGAAAGCTCTCTTAAAGATGAAGTATGCTGTGTGTGTGTGCTTTATTGAGGAGATATGTCGGTTTTGACAGACTAAAAGTGATGACGAACCTTGTGGGAACCAGGTATCTGTAGGACAACTCAGTAGCACCAAGATTAGATTTGATAAAGTCATAATGAAGTGATCTGTGAACTGAATCAGTACAAGTATTGCTAGTCCTGACTCCAGGGACATATAGCCCTGAAACTGGGCAGCAATACATAGGGAGGATGTCAAAAGACCGAAATACTGTATTTCAATGTTTTTTCCTGCTAGATAAGCCTGATCGTAGACAGCTAGACCTCTGTGGAATATTTGGCTATCTGACTTCTTGGTCTTATGTACTGGTGATGTTTGAACATCTTTTTAATAACAGCCAGTCTGATGTGGAGAATAAGATTTTCACATCCCTACCAATGACATAAGCCAATGGTAGGGTTGGTTTAGCTTGACAAGCGACTGTTAGGTTGGTTAAGCTGTATTTGTTAAGCTGTTATAATTTTTATCACCATGTAGGTTCATACACACCTAATTATCTGAAATCCGGTAAAAATTTTGAATTTGACTTTTAATAAAAATTCTGTATTCAAAACAAAAATTTGCTAAAGTTAGAAGAAGTATTTCACCTCTAGCTTGATAATTTGCCTTGACATACTTCTGTTTTGTGTAAATATTTGTTTACAATGTACATATGTTTATTTGTGCTTTAAATCAATATTTGTGCAAAATGGAAGCCTGTCAATGCATGCTGACGATCTGAAGGAGAAATATCCGCTAACTCTAGCACATTTTATCTCTGAAACCTGATTTTTTATTAAGTCATGTCAAGCACAAATTTCTTGCTGGATTTCATATAATTAGGTGTGCATAAACCTATATGGTGATAAAAATTATAATATTTTCCATTGGAAAGCACCAATTTGGCAAGTGACCACTGTTTCAGCATTTCCTTGCAATGATTTGCAGCAGCAGGAGTTCAGAATCAGAGTTGCCAGTTGTGATGGCATACTTCTGACGTTCTGCTCACCACCACAGCTGCTTGGTTTTCATCTCTTGGAACAGTGCTGAATCTTTTTTATGGTGTGATTCAACTTGTGTTCTTCTATCTATCTATCTATTGCCAGACGCCTCAATCCCGAACGGGGTGGCCACAAACAAATCGCCTCCATGTCACTCTGTCCCCTGCCATTTCACTACCACGCTCCCAACTCACACACCCCTCTCTCATATACCTCTCCACTCCATCCCTCCATCTCATCCTCGGCCTCCCCCTCCCTCTCGCCCCCTCCACCTCACTCACATACACTCTCCTCATCAATCTTTCACTCTCCATCCTCTCCACATGCCCAAACCACCTTAACGTGTTTCTCCTAACACTTCCCATCACGTCCTCAAGCACACCACAACGCTCCTTCACTTCCTCATTTGTTAGTCTGACTCTCCATGTGACTCCACATGCTCCTCTCAAATAACTCATTTCCACTGCTCTCACTCTTGACTTCTGTCCTTCCAACAGGGTCCAAGCTTCACTTCCATATGTCAGAGTTGGTATCACAATACTGTCATGTAACAACTTTTTCACTTCCATGCTCACTTCCCTGTTTCTTATCACTGCTTTCAACAAACCAGCAACCTTCCTTCCCTGCTGTACCCTTTCAAGCACTTCACCCTCCAGACTACCATCCTTACTCATCACACTGCCCAAGTACTTAAATTCACTCACATTCTCCATATCCTTCCCATCCAATGTCACTGTACACTCACTGGCTTCACTTCTCTCGAAGACAATCACTTTACTCTTCCCTACATTCACCTTTAGATTCCGTTTCTTACACACTCTCCCAAACTCATCTACCAAGCCATGCAGCTCCCCTTCGTCTTCACTCAACAACACAGTATCATCTGCAAACAACAGTACAGGGAGTTTCCAAACATTGCCCTCTCTCACTAGGGCCACTCCAACATCCACTGCCCAACCTTGTATCTCTTTTATAACCCCATCCATATACAGATTGAACAACCATGGAGACATGACACATCCTTGTTTCAATCCAACCTTCCAATGGAAAGATTCACTCAGTTTGCCATCCACACGCACTGCAGCCTTAGCACCCTCATACATACTCTTCACTGCCTTCAGCAACTTCCCATCCACTCCATATATTCTTAATACCTTCCACAAACCTTGTCTATCCACCCTGTCATATGCTTTCTCCAGATCCATGAAGGCTGCATACAACTTCTTGCCCTTCTCTAGAAACTTTTCCACTAAGGATCTAAGAATGAATATCTGGTCTACACAACCTCTTCCCTTCCTAAAACCTCCTTGTTCTTCTCCAACTAAATCCTCAGTAATTTCCCTAACTCTGTCAATAAGTATCCTACCATATATTTTTCCTATTACACTGAGAAGGCAAATGCCCCTATGATTACCACACACACTGCTTTTTCCCCTTTTCCTTTGTACAGAGGAATAATTATACCTGACTTCCAATCCTCCGGGACTCTACCCTCCTCCCAAGCCAATCTGCACACCTTCCACATCCATTCTATTACTATCTCTGCCCCATGCTTCAGCATTTCACCACACACTCCATCAATTCCTGGGGCTTTCCCCATTTTAACTTTCTTCATTGCTTCCACCACTTCCATCCTGGTGATTTCTTCCTCTCTTCTCACAACCCTCCTCCCTGCCATTCCCCAGCCACTTATACTTGCATTACTTTCATTCTCTATGTTCAACAGTTCATTAAAGTGTTCTCTCCATCTGTTTACTTTTTCTCCCTTCTCCACTAGTAATCTACCATTTTTATCTTTCACTCCCTCACTGACTTCGTTGGCACCCTGTCTAGCTCTCTTTACCTCCTTCCAGAACATTTTCTTACATTCCCTCCACTTTGCACTAAAATTCCTTCCAAACTCCTCATCCACTCTCTTCTTACTCTCTCTTACTAATCTTTTCACCTCTCTCCTCCTCACTACATATAACTCTCTCGTCCGTCTCTCAGCTTCTTCGTCGCCCCTGTTCTTGCATAGTGGAAAAAAAGTACCAATGGTGGTTATTTGCTGACCTGGCCATGACAAAGCAAAGCTTGGTTAATCAGCAGAACCACAATCACACAAGTTAGCTGAGGATCACAGTCATGTTTTGTCTCCAAGTTTGGCAGGTTTATGACGTCACGGCCACTCAAGGCTCGCACTGCCATCAACCTCTATTTGTGTAACTTTGAGGGCTTACATCTCCAAATTTTTACTTTGATTTGTCAAATTAACTATATCATAGGATAGTTCAGCACATTTATCACCCAAATAAACTGTTTACTTTAGAAAAAAAATCGACCGTCAACCAGTCCACTGGATGCAGAAGGTAAGAGGTGTGAACACTGAGAGTGGGGCTGCACGAGTCAGACCAAAAAAGACGTGGAACATGGTCATAGAATGTGATCTAGGGAATAAGTGACTGAACAGACAGGCTGTGAGAGATTAAGCAGTGTAAAGAGCTGCCAATAGGTGACCCAGACCAACACATGCAAGCATGTTGAGCCATTATATCCGATACCACGAATGTACGATGGATTTAACAGCTAAAAAGGACTTTACAACGACCTATTGTTTACATAGAACAAAGTACATTTGACAGTGCCAGAATATCCAGGACTGGGCTCGGCCTACTTCAGTTTCTAACTTTTTCTTACAATACCTAAGTATAATCTGCCATATGAATGATTTTATTGGCAGATGAGAAATATACACTCTGCTTGAGTTTATGACTACAGTAATCCCTCTACTATCTGACGTAATAGAGCCAAAGGCATCACCGGACAGTGGTCTTGTCCGGACAGTGGCCCTGAAGCTCCCACACCAGTCATTCCTGACCCTAACCTAACCTAACCTAAATCAGAAAACCACCTACCTACCTCCCTACTGGACATGCATGCACTTATTTAAGTCCCCTTTCACATAAATAATGCACACAAAGCATGAATTAATTGAATTTTAACCAAAAAATGATGATTTTGAAGTAAGGCATAGGTGCTCACAACTTGCCACCATAGTGTAAGTAAGTATCAGACATGGAAATCACTATGAAAATCACCCTTTCTCACTTTTTATGCAATAAAATCATGAACACAAAGCATGAATTCATTTTATCTTAACCTCAAAATGATGAATCTGATTTAAGTAAGGCATTGGTGTTCACTGAGTTGACAGCTTAGTGTAAGTGAGTATCGGACGTGGCAGCCAATATGAAAATCATCTTTTCTCACATTTTATGCACTAAATTATTGGATACAAAGCATCAAATACAGTAAATGATGTAAATTGTTACCAGAAAAATGGTCAACAAGAGTTAGGTATGGCAAAAGTGTTCACCAGAATATACCATGCTGAAAGTAAGTAACAGACATGAAATTCACTGGCATTCACCTTTTTCACAGCTAGTGCACTAAAATAATGAACACAAAGCATGAATTCATTTAAATTTAACGCAAAAAGGATGAATTTGAGGTAAGTTAGGCACAGCTGTTCACTAAGTTGGCAGCTTAGTTTAGGAACTGGACATGAAAATCAATGGCATTCACCTTTTTCACAGCTGGTGCACTAAAGTAATGAACACAGAGCATGAAGTCATTTAAATTTAACCCAAAAAGAATGAATCTGAGGTAAGTTAGGCACAGCTGTTCACTGAGTTGGCAGCTTAGTTTAAGTACCAGCCATGAAAATCAATGGCATTCACCCATTTCACAGCTGGTGCACTAAAATAATGAACACAAAGCATGAATTCATTTAAATTTAACCCAAAAAGGATGAATTTGAGGTAAGTTAGGCACAGCTGTTCACTGACATGGCAGCTTAGTTTAGGTACCGGACATGAAAATCAATGGCATTCACCTTTTTCACAGCTGGTGCACTTCAATACTGGTGGTAACCATGAATGAAAAAATAAATTGAAAGCAGGAAATTATGATTTACATTTATGGGAATTTTTTACCACTTTACAGCATGCTGAAAACAGGTTAGACATGAAAGTCATTATGGAAATCATCTTTCACACAGTCTATGGATGAGATTAATGATATGGGAAGAACAAAACAAGGAATTTTGATGAAGTTAGAGTACTTACGAGAAGACTGCCGCCGTCCTGATGTATAACCCGCTCCGTCCTCCCAGACTCTGACAGTATGAAGGTGCACCTAAGACACCTGCAGGAATTCATAGAATCCTTGGCACTTCCGTTTCACTTTACACTCATCAGCACTTCCCACAATGTTTCCTTTCCCATAGTAACAGAATCTTGCATCACATCACTTCAATGCACTGTACATCACATAACTGTAAATTCCCGTGTGGTCTAGTGACGAGTCCTGGAGAATTTAGTCGCTGTCAGAGTCTTAGATGAGCTGACGGAGGTGGCCTAGGGGTTCCTTGGTGGGACGTGGTGATACGCTATCCACTGCAGAGGACTCTGAAGACAGCCGCAAACTCACATCCAGTGGTGACTCCGCCGTGCCTGATGTGCTGGGCTGTGGCTCGGAGCTAGAAGGCCTGTCTAGGTGAGGAAATGGTGTGGAGCGAGGGTTGAGGACGGAGGGGTTGACGGGCCTGAAAAAACTGTCAATGGTTGATTGACGCAAGCAACGACGATTCTGACGATTAATGATCCGCTGCCTGAAAGCTCGCACTTCATCCACAAGTCCGAAGGGCCCCATCTCCCTGTCGCAGTCCGGGTGTTCTAGGTAGTCAAGGACAAACTCCACATGTTCCCGGAGTGCGCTCAGCTTGGGGATGGCTGGAGTAGTGACGAGCCGTGAGGGGTCCGCATCATCGTCACTGTCCTCTTCGGAATCTTCCTGCTGGGTACTCGTACCGGCAACAGCAGATGCGATCTTGATATCAAACATGATCTGATACCCAGGATCGCCCTCATCATCATCCAATCACTCACGCACTTTGTCGACATCCACATTGTCTCCACCCGCACGAAGCCTTGCATGGAAGTCATCCACCTCAAAACCTAGAAAATCGTGCACCATGTCACTTCCATGAAGCAGACGAGACCAACCATTTTCTAGAGTCTTGACAGAGACTTCCTGCCATGCACTGGCCCAGATGTAGATAGCAGACTTGAGGTTGTAGCGGCGAAGGTTTTCGACAGTTTGATGTCCCTGCATGTCTCGTCCTTCCCTGCAATCGTCCTCGTCCTCGTAGACAACCATCACCTCATCCAAAAACCTCCATCGGTAAAGCCTCTTCGCTGCCACAATCACTTCCTGGTCCATTGGTTGGATGAGAGCAGTCGTATTAGGTGGCAAAAACAGACACCTAATGCGGACATTTTCAGCCACCAACTCCTTCTCAGACGGATGCGCAGGTGCATTGTCTAGAATCAGGAGGGCTTTTACCTGGTCACGTGGGATTTTCAGTGTCTCCGTCTGATAATGTATGACCTTGACAAAGTGTTGGTGAAACCAATCTCTGAAGATCTTGGTTGTGAACCAAGCCTTCAGAGAATGATACCACACGACAGGAAGGACATCCATTAACACACGAAGGCACCGAGGCTGCTTTGCACGTCCAACATGAAAATCAATGGCATTCACCTTTTTCACAGCTGGTGCACTTCAATACTAGTGGTAACTATGCATGAAAAAATAAATTGAAACCAGGAAATTATGATTTACATTTATGGGAATTTTTTTACCACTTTACAGCATGCTGAAAACAGGTTAGACACGAAAATCATTATGGAAATCATCTTTCACACAGTCTATGCATGAGATTAATGATATGGGAAGAACAAAACAAGGAATTTTGATGAAGTTAGGGTACTTACGAGAATGATGCTGCTGTCCTGATGTATAACCTGCTCCATCCTCCCAGACTCTGACAGTATGAAGGTGCACCTGAGACACCTGCAGGAATTCATAGAATCCTTGGCATTTCCGCTTCACTTTACACTCACCAGCACTTCCCACAATGTTTCCTTTCCCATAATAACAAAATCTTGCATCACATCACTTCAATGCACTGTACATCACATAGCTGTAAATTCCCGTGTGGTCTAGTGACGAGTCCTGGAGAATTTAGTCGCTGTCAGAGACTGAGATGAGCTGACGGAGGCGGCCTAGGGGCTCCTTGGTGGGACGTGGTGATACGCTATCTGTCGGGAAGCCGACAAGCCCCTCCTCAGGCAGATGTAAGCTCCCCACATGCAGTTCTTCTCAATAGGGTGGAGTCAAAGGCTTTTCGTCTCATTAACTCTCCTCCTCTTACTGATTCCCTTCAACCTTTGTCTCTTCGCCGCACTGTTGCTTCTTTATCTCTCTTCAATCGCTACTTCAATGGTCACTGTTCCTCTGAACTGTCTGCTTGCATCCCTCCACCTCTATGACGGGCATGTAGTACCCGTCTAGCAACAAACTCTCATCCCTTTTCTGTCCAACTCTCTAATGCAAGAGTTAACCGTTACTTCCAGTCCTTCATTTATGCAACTGGTCAACTCTGGAACTGTCTCCCTCTGTCTGTATTCCCTGCTTCCTATTATCTCCAATCTTTCAAACGCAGTGTGTCCAGGCATCTCGAAATGAATGGATGTTGAATTTGGCTCTCTTTTGTATTGTTTTTACTTTTTCTTGGAAGGAACAGTATGCGGGCCCTGGCCTTTGGTTCCTTCTTCCTTGCATAAAAAAAAAAAGACACACAGCTGTAACAGGTGTGCATACGAGCAAACCTGCTGGGTGTGAGTTTAGGGTGATACACGGACAGAAGAGAGAGAGTAGGGTGTTTGATGTCAGCTCCACGTATAGCTGCGGACAATAGGTATAGGGAGGTGGAGTAAGGAAGGAAGGTTGAGAGAGAAAGTAAGTAAAAGCTGAAAGGAGGAGAGAGAAAGAGAGTCAGAGGAGTGGTGGTGTTGGTTGGATGTTGTGCAGACAGTGGGAACACGTGCTGACTTTGCAGTTGCCGCCGTGGGACCGTGTGCTGACTCTGCAGTTACCACCGTGGGAACAGGTGCTGAATTGGCAGTTGCTCGGGCCTCTACGGTGGATGACACGCGGATGACGTGTGGATGAGGGCGGTGGATGAGTGGGTGAGGCCATCAGCCACCTCGCAACCATGTGACCTGCTGGTGAACATCAGCAACCCTTGAGGCCAGGATAGGTTAGAGAGCTCAGTTTCATATTCAGAGCTGAAGGAATCGTCGTGGCAAGAGGACGCAGCCTGGGGGGCAGTGAAACGTCACGAGGACGTAACTGAAGCCGAAAGGAAGTAGAGTTCCA
>JAGKTI010028607.1:0-12900 GCA_018397915.1 Birgus latro | reverse complement strand
CTTCCCCCACTCATACGCCACTCTTCCTTTCCTCAGATCGGGTACCTAGAAGTGACAGTCCCGCCAGAGATTGACGACGAGCAATCCTCCTCTGACGTGATGGTGCCCGAGGGTTCTAATGCCGTGCTGGTGTGTCATGCGCACGGGTACCCACGGCCCAAGATCACCTGGGTACGGGAAGATAAAAAGCTTCTCGTTATCCGCAAGAACGACCCTGAGAAACGCAAAGTCAAGAGTGAGTTTCGTTCATCTTTTGTTTTTAATACTGTGACGTTCCGGTGGTCCTCTCCTCATCTGAACAGAATGTCTGGCATTGGCTAGAATTGAATGCTAGACCTGTCCCGAACATGAGTGGATCAGTGGAACCACCATTACCCCTGTCCGTCTTCAATACTCGTTCTTTGCTGAATAAAAATGTCTTGAGGTAGCTGTATTAGAATACTGGAGTTGTTCTGACCATGAAAGGGTCAATGGTACTAGTATTAACACCCTCAGGTTCCCATAGTCACTCTTAACAGCATGCAGTTGTCATGGGGAAGGTGGATAAACACGAGAAGACCTACAATGACAATAATGAAGGCCGGCTTTTTTTCTTTGTTACCCTGGTTGATTTTTGGTTGTTCCTTACCTCTGGTGTGTAACGGTATTTTTTTACGTAATTGCTTACGATTAAAAATTGACCTATCCTTTGGTTTTCGTGATGTGTAAGAAGTAAAATATGTAACCCAGAATCAAAAGTGTGGATACCTTACCTCCGGCGGTTATATATCTGATTCAGCGTTTGTTGAGACTGTGAAGCTGCTAATGTGTTGAACTGGCTAGCTTACTCTGCTACCCAGTTTTTTTGTTTTGTTTTGTTTTATGGCTATCGCAAGATGATTTTATCAAGCTTAGAAATGGCCTTTCATTCTTGCTACTTCAAGACAGCAAATTAATTTGGCAAGATTCAGTATATATTTGACAATTTTGTGTTAGAAATTTCTGTGATGTATTTGTCACATAATTTTGTGTATAGGAGACTCTCACTGAAAGAATTAGGATACTTTTATAATTGTCAAATTAATACTACATTCTGGTAAGTTATGAATAAGGTAAGGCACAAGAAAGTTATAACAGTATTGAGTGTTATCATTTTCTACAGGTGAGCCAGAAAACCAATTCCTGGACTAAGAATTGGCATAAATTGTTTATATAAAGCTGTAAATTTTTCACTGGTGTAATGATTTCATGTGCTCTGTATCCAGTAAAAGGCTAACTAATTTGGAAAGTGAACTGGGTGTAATACAGGCAAAATTTTAGCAATATATAATTTGTGTATCAGTAATGTACCAATAACACCATTATCAGTGGCATTAATAACTTTTATCATTATTCGTTTCACCCTCTCCCCATTGCCTCACACCCTCTCCGTACTCCTTGCTCTTCTTCCTTGCCTCTCCCTCTCTTCCTTCTACCCCTTCATTTCTTCCCCATACTTTTTACTTTTCTTTCTCTCCTATTCACTTCCTCTCATCCTCTACTTCTTCTCCTCACCTTTTTTTTTCTTTTTTTTCACACCTCCATTCCTCCCCTGTCATCTTCTGCTCATCATCCTCAACCCTCTTCTTCTCACCTTTCCATCCCTCCCCTCTCTCCTCTACCGCCTTCCCCACAGCAATGAGTTACGAGGGTGAAACACTGAACCTCACCTCTATCACCCGCTCCGACATGGGCCCCTACCTTTGCATCGCCAACAACAACGTGCCGCCCAGTGTTAGCAAACGCATCACAGTTGAGGTCACATGTGAGTACAGCACAGTATTTAAAGTAGCAGAAGTGATCGTGGGCGCACTATGAGTTGTGATGGAACTAGTTGTGTGGGTAGTACTTGCATTGGTAGAGTTGTGGAAGTAGCAATAGTAGTGATGGTAAAATTGCCGGTAGTAATTATAGTGGCAGTAGCTGAAGTGGTTGTAACAGTAGTAGTAGCAGTAGTAGGTAGTAGTAGTAGTAGCAGAAGTTGACTATTATTACTATTATAAATTGTAGTACTACATTTAGTAGTACTGATAGTATAATTATCATTATTACTATTAGTAGTAGTAGGAATAGGTTTTCCTTGTGTGTGTGTGTGTGTGTGTGTGTGTGTGTGTGTGTGTGTGTGTGTGTGTGTGTGTGTGTGTGTGGTATCTGTGGTGAATTGCAAAAGAGAACGAGACAGAAGTTTAAACCCAAAACACTGTGTCCTCATTTCTACATTCTTCTTATTCTTATTAATTCTCATGACACAAAATGACCTGTTACATAATCTGAGTCCTGAGTTCTTGGAGTCTGATAATGCACTGCCAGTTATTAGAGATTGGTATTCTCATTTTTGTCATAGGAACTGTAGTGTGTGAAGCAGGCTGTCACAGCTTTATCCCAGGGAAAAGTGTGTGATTATTAGGTCTTCTATTCCTGTTTAAATTTTATTGAGCATGCGCTCTTTCACAGTAATTGGAAACAGTGAAGAAAATTTGCGCAATATTCCTCATCATGAGAAAAGTCCTCTGGCTTTGCATGGTTTGACAGTATCATGGCGAGCACGAAGGCGCTGCGATCCATCAACGCACTCAGGAAGCAAAGCAAACTTTCAGCAGAGGGGACTAGAAGTCCCCACCAAGGCTAAGCGTGGGAGTAGTTGAACAAAGCTTGTCACAGTGTAAATTATGATGCTCTTTTTTGTTGCTAAATTGCTATAATGCAAGTGGTTTCCTCCTGGGTTGGCAATGGATAACCACTTATACCTTTCTCTTTCATGAAATTCCACTTGCCTTTCAAATGAATGGAACAGCTGCTTGAACCAATTTTTCATTGTTTTTCCTTAATAAACTTTGAAATAAATCAAATTTTTGTGCAGGTTGCTCTAAATGTTTTTAGAATGTTAGAATTTTTGAGCGCGCGTGCGCTCAGGCCTTCTTGTGGATGTCTTTACCAAGTTGCACGGGAAATTTTTGATATTTTGTTTCACTTGCTTATTACTTAATTTTTTCTCAAACAGTAAATTTAAATTCCGTTACCCACTCCCCACCACTCAACGCCCACACTTCCTGCCATTCAAAACCTCCACTCCTCGCCACTCAACAACCCCATCCTCCTATTGGTACTACGACGCCCTTGACTTGAAACAGAGGACTGATTGAGGATTGCATGAGTGTATATCAGTGCCCATATTAACATTTCAAGTGTGAGATTTTCGTATAACAGGAGCTTGAAAAGTTCCAAGTAGGAGCAGTCGAAATTTGGAGCTTCTTATTAATTCGTAGAGTGGATAGACTAAAACAGACTGTGACTCAAAAAAATATAAAGAAGTCTGTTGATAACAGGGTATAGGAGTGCCAAGAGAGGATGGATGAAAATTGGGTGGCGAAACTTCTGTGTCGTATGTATGTGAGTGAGTTCAAAAGTGAGAGCAGGCGTGATAGCCAAAATGGTGCATGGGCATGATAACTGAGATTTTCAGAAAAAGCAAGGTATGATAGCTGAGGAAACAAGGGAGCTGACGGGGTACCGAGTTGATTAGTCACTGTATATGCGAAGAAGCGACAACAATAATTTTGCATTTTATTAAGCTTGGCAGCCAGCGAACTAAGTCTGTCTGACATATGCACTGTATGTGAAACGCACCTATAAAGAAAAATACAACAAATAATATGTACAAGTGATTTACCTGTGAGACTGAACAATTAGGGGGCATGAATGGTGTCTTGATAATGTAGCTCATTTCCCTGTGTACTATTTATCTACATACCTAGGCTGCTTCCCCCAAAGAAAGGGAGGTAGCCGAGACAGGATGACACACTTCCAATTTACTCATCCACACACGCACACACACACACATTCATTCACATCTTAGCCCATCTGTGAACACTAGTGTTAATAATATTCTCCCACTACTGTACTTCCTCTTCTGTGTTTCTGGTTACTACCTCTTTCCATCCATAATTAGGAATGAGGGTCAAGATGATGATGATGATATTGATGTTGATGACAATGATGATGATGATTAATTCGTTTACATCTGAATTTAATCCATACATCAACTATTTATTTGTCCCAGTCCGACCAGTGATCCACGTGCCGAACCAGCTGATCGGGGTGCCTCTGGGAAGTTCGGCTAAACTTCAGTGTAACCTTGAGGCATCACCAAAGTCTATACAGTATTGGACGCGCGATACAGGTAAGGCAGACATGGGGTAGATAGGCAGGTAGGCAGGCAGGAAGTAGACAAAGATAAAGGAAAGAAGGAAGGGAGGCAAAAAAATTGGGAGATAAGCAGGGAGTATACAGCGAAGAAGGTATGTTGGTAAATAGGAAGAATATACTCGTAAGGGGGATGGAGGGAACTGTGAGGCAAATAAGCAGGGAGGTATGTAGGCCGGGAGAGAGATAGGCTGGGAGATACATAGGCTGGTAAGTACGAAGAACAGACCAGCTTGGAGGAAGGGATATAGGCAGGCAGGGCGGGAGACAAGCGGGTGGTAAGCAGGGAGAGTGAAATGGACAGGAAGGAAAGTAAATCAGTGGGAAGGAAGAATCGACTGGCAGGGAAGGGGGAAGGGAGGTAGATAAGAAGGGAAAACGGACTAGCAGAAAGAAAAATGGGTAGGGAGGGAGGTAGTACAAGAGGTGAAGACAGGTAGGAAAGGAAGCAGGCATGAAAGGAAGTAAGTTGGTAGACTCGGAGGGAGGAGGGAGAGAGGTATGGTGAGGGAGTTAGGAACTGGGGAAGAATGGAGGTAGGCGGATCATTAGGTAGGGAGAACTAAATGGCACAAAGTGTGGGGTAGACACGAGGAAACTAAAGCTGGTGAATTTTAAACTGAAGATAAAAGAATGACACCCTTATCTATAGTTATGTTAATTCTCATTTCTCTCTCCCCTGGCCTACCCTCCTTTTCCCCTCTCTCTTTCCCCTCGCCTTCTGAAATATCCGTAACTGCTTATTCTTCAATTTTTTCACACATCTCTGTTGCCTTTATACTTATTCTTCAATCCTTTCGCTTGGGCCTCCACACCCCACTCTACCCACACCCACCATGCCCACTCTTCTCACATTTCGTTTCACTCATTTCCCAATTTCCCCACTCTTTTAACCCGTTTATTACATGCTTCCATCCACATCCCCACACACCCACACCTACACTCTCCCACTCACATCCCTTCTCACCAATCCCCGTACTCTCTCACCTACATTTCTGATCACCCACCCCTACTCACTCTGACACTGACCCACCCATCCACATTCCTGTTCTTCCAACCCCACTCACATTCTCTCTCACCCACACTCCTGCCCACCGACCCACACCCCTGCTGATTCCCCCCACATCTTCTCTCACTCACGCCTCACTTTTCCTCCCCCACACCATCTCTCACCCACACCCCTGCTCACCCTCCCCCACATCCTTTCTCACGCACACCCTTTCACACCTGCGCCTCTGCTCGTCCCCTACACCTTCTCTCTCCCATACCCCTGCTCATCAATACCCTCTATCACCCACACCCCTGTTTTCTCTTTTTCACCCTCTCCCATCCACGCCTCCACTCACCCACCCTCTTCTCTACTCACCTATCCCTCCCTCACCCACCCTCTTCTCTACTCACCTATCCCTCCCTCACCCAACCTCTTTCCATTCGCCACTCTCTGTCCGCTTTCTGCACTCGCATTTTACTAATTTCTTTCCCTCTTCTGAACCTCCTACCTTCTTGTATCCATTCTACAATCATCCCCCCACTCACTTCGTCCCCTTTTCCTTACCCAATCACCGTTTAAACGCTAATGGCCACCGCTTTCCCCCCCTGTCTTAATCCTACCACTCCCTTCCTCCTACAATCACTCCAAAACCGCCCTACATCCTCTCCTCACGTCCCTTCATTTCCTTGAACCTCTGACACCCTCTCACCTTGAATGTCCCACTCTCCTCCACACCACAACCGTACCCCACCCACTGCTCACTCCTCTCCATCTCTTCCGCACGACGGTACCTTTCCACACCTCACTTCTCTCCATCGCTTCCATATACTGTCAACCTTCCTCCCGCCTACAACTATACCTTATCCCATCTTTTCCACGTCTCATCACCCTTTCAACGCCAATGCCCACCAACCATCCAGGCGAGATGCTGATCACGAACGCGGACTACAGCGTGGAAGAAGAAATGACCAATTACTACATGACCAGTATGACGCTCACCATTCTCAGCTTCGCCAAGAGACACGAGGGGATGTACTACTGCTCAGCCAAGAATTCACTGGGGGAAACCGAGGGCAATATTAAGGTTTATGGTGAGTATGAGGTTTTGTAATATTAAATGTCATGGTGATGGTGGTACGTATGGTGGTGCTGAGGTGTTGTTGCGATGGCTGGTGTGGAGATGATGGTAGCGTGTTTGTGGGGGGGTAAGTGTGGTGGTACTGAGTGTTAGGGACGGTGAATGTGATAGTAGTGGCAGTGATGGCGAGTGAGAATGGGTTGTGTTGTGATGGTGAATGTGGTCGGGGTGTGTTGTGGTAGTGTTTTGTGGTGGTAGTGAGTGTACTGCAGGTATTAAGTATGAGGGTGGTGAGTGTTGTAGAAGAGGAGGCAAGTGGGGTAAATGTGAAGATGGTGGTGGTGGTGGTGGTGAATGTGGAGATGGTGATGGTGATGGTGAATGTGGAGATGGTGGTGGTGATGGTATATGTAATGATGGTGATATGTTGTGGTGATGAGTGTTGTAGTAGAGGTGTCAGGATTCTAAAATATTGTAAATAATAGCTGGTAGCATAGGTGTAAGCCCACAAACCCCCACCTGACCTCACACTTCTCCCACCGTGCTCCTCACTCTGTCTAGACCACCTCTCGCTGCCGTTCCTGTCTCTTTCCTGCCTCCTAATTCCTTCTTGCTTGTATAGGAGAGCTGTGTCGCGTGGGCCACACTGTCGTCGTTCTAGAAGCGTGTGTGTGTGTGTGTGTGTGTGTGTGTGTGTGTAGGTAGCGTTTCCGGTCATACCTTGCTCTCCGGCATTCCCGAGAGAGAATTTTTGCTAACACATTTCCTTCAGCCTCTAGCATGCGACTTTAACTTGACCTCTAGCTTACATCTCTGCTACCAGCTATTATTTATGATATTTTAGAGTCCTGACAGAGGTGGCAAGTGTGGTGGTGGTAAATATGGAGATGGCATTGATGGTGGTGGTGAATGTGGAGATGGTGGCAGTGGTGGTATATGTGGTGGTGTATGTTGTGGTGGTGAGTGTGGTGGTGAGTGTGGTGATGAGTGTATTGGTGGTGAGTGCTGCATTAGGGATTGCAATGGTGGCGAGTGTGGTGATGAGTATAATGGTGGTGAATGTAATAGTAGTGATTACAGTGGTGGTGAGTGTGGTGATTGTATTGATGGTGAGTGTAGTAGGGGTAATTGTACTGGTGGTGAGTGTGGTAGGAGTAACTGCAGTAGTGATGAGTGTATTGGTGGTGAATGTACTAGTAGTGATTGCATTGGTAGTGAGTGTGAGGGATGTTGGTGATGGGCATGTCATCATCCTCTCTAACCGAACAGGCCTACGGCTTGGATATAGCCAACCAACGCTTACCGGGCGAACGACAGCTCCATCACATTTGGAATACTCTATCGTGGTGTGTACTAACCAGGCAATAGCACATTATGGTGTGCAGTGCTACTTCACATTGTGTGTAGACTTATTTTTTCATATACCTGATGATCCGTTCCCCAAAGCCCAGGATTGCTCCTACATGCCACATTCATGCCACCATTTCGACATAGCATCCCATCGGCTATACTGAATACTAGTATTTCCTACGGCCATCTCATCCAAGACTGGTGTGATGGTATTGGCGAGAGTATTTTTTACGACATGCCGAAGGATCCTGAGGAAAATCATTGTAGTATGTTTTAATTTTATTCGTAAAGTTAAACTGTTCGCTGCCACAACTTGGAATCAACCTCGCGTCTTCTCAGACAACATACTTTTCTAACCAATTGAACAACACCTCCGTAGAGTTATCTGGCCTGCATATGAGGACCGGGATGGATGGTGCCCATAGTATGGTCAAGCTCGATGCACCTTATTTAACCTTTCGTATTTCCGAATTGCCCGTGGATGTAGATTCTTCCCGAGGTATGGAGTTGGTACCAAGGCTACTAACCATTACAGTTTTTGACAAACCCTATATTCTATTCTAGTTGATGATTTCAGTCAACTGAGAGTGATTCAAAGGAGTCTGAGTGTTAATGCTATCACCATTAATCCTTTCATAGTTGGAACAAATCCAGTATTTTATTCCAGTTAACATTAGATTATTATATTTTGCCGAAAATGACCCATAGGAGACTGAGAGTGTGACGCAAATGTGGATCCGTTGTTTGTTTGCGGTGTTGGTGAAGCTCTTGAAAAACATGCAGGGGTCTGGGTAAGGCTGTATGAGAGATATTATGCTAGTGGTGAGTGTGATGGCGAAAGTGAATTTTAGTGACAAGTGTGGTATTGAAAGTGAATGGTAATGATAAATGTGCTAGTGGCGAATGTAATAGTCTCAGTCTAAGTATACTTAGACTGTAGTAATAGTGATGTGAAGGGTTAGCGTCGAGTGCAGTGATGGTGGTGGTGCTTAGCGTGATGGTGGTGGTGAGCGAGAGGCATGAATTATATGTGAGGTGATATATGCTGTGGCGAGTGTAAAGGTGATGAGTTTAGTGGTGGTGATGGTGTATGTGGTGGTCACTGTGGTAGTGGTGTGTAGTGGTGTTCATTGTGGAAGGTGATGAATGTTAATGTTAAGGACCGTGTTGTCATTGTTGCTGTTGTTAACGGCATTCTGTCTTTAGCCTAGTGAACCCCTCAGCCACAGGTATGCAATTTCCCCTATAGGGCCATCCAGTGCAGTGCAGTGAAGAGATGTCCCCTTGCAGTAGACAATGCCTCGCCCCAGCAAGGCGCAGGGAAGAGAGTGGAGGTTTGGTTCCCTGATAGGTGACACATTCGCGTCTCTCCACTCAGTTAACAGGGGCACCATAGTAGGCTCCACATTACCCAGTTATCTGGTTATATGGTTACTACCCAGCGTTGTAAGTGGTTACCTGGGTTACAGGAAAACATTTGGCTTCTCATTCTGCTTTGAGCCACCTAAAGCGGAAAGAAGAGTAAAAAAGTTACAGCAAGGAGACAACAAATAGAAGGCTAGAGGGCTGACGCAGAAAAAGAATGATAAGGTGAGGGGGGAAGTAAGCAGTACCACAGCAAGTGAGTAGATGATAGTAACCACCAACTACCACCTGAGGAATGTGTTAGTGGTCAGTGTGATGATGATGAGTGTGAATGTGATGAGTGTTGAGATAGTTGTCAGTGTGAGGATAATGAGTGTAGGTGTGGTGGTGGTGAGTGTAAAGGCGATCAGTATGGTGATGAGTATGGTGGTGGTGAATATTGTGGCTAATGTGGTACAGTAGTAGTGAGTGTGGTGGGGTGACTGATGTGGGGAATGTGGTCGTGATGTCAGTGATAAGGAATGTATTTGTGGTGAATGGGTGGTAGTGAGTGTGAAAGTGATGATTGTATTGGTATTGGTGATAGTGTGTGAGACAGGGAGGGATGTTAAGTGTGAGAGATGGTTAGTGTGGTGATTAGCATGAAGGTAAACATGCAGTGTGTGTGTGTGTGTGTGTGTGTGTGTGTGTGTGTGTGTGTGTGTGTGTGTGTGTAGAGGGAGAGAGAGTGAGAGAGAGAGAAAGAAAGGGGGGGGGGGTAGCGGTGGTGGATGAGTCTCTGATATCGATCGCGGTAGATGGTGATGATGCTGGTAGTTTCGGAAAGTAGGGGGAATGATTTGGGGTAATTACAGTGGGTTCGTGGGGGAGTCGTGGTTGTGGTGGCGGATGGCGACCGTGCTGGAGGTTGTGTTGGCGGGGTTAGAAGGTGGTGATGGGTATGGCGGTAGTGGATAGCCAAGGTGGTGGTCTTATTATATATCGATGGTGGGGGTGATGATGGGGACGTACGGGGTTATGATGGTCGTAAGATTTTGTGGTGGTGGCAATGTGTGGTGACAGTGATACTACTGTAAGCTAGTGCATGATGATGATGGTAGAATGATTGTAGTGTATGGTGGTGGTGATCTGTGGTAATGGTGGTAATGTATGGTGTGGTGGTGGTGGTGATGGTTGTATATGGAAGTGGTGGTAGTGTATGATGATGGTTGTAATTTATGAAGACAGTGGTGGTGGCGGTTGTGCTAGTGCTTGGTGGTTGTGGTGGTTTGCTCTGGTCGTTGGGGTGGTGGTGGTGCTAGCGGTAGTGATGATAGTGTATGCTGATGGTGATAGTGTATGATAGCGGTATTGGTGGTAATGGTAGTGTATGGTGGTGACAATGTTAGTGCATTCATGTGATGGTGTGTGGTGTTGATGATGGTACTGTGGTGGAGGTAACGAAACAGTGATGCAATAGACTCCCCCGGCCTCCCCCACAGAGATCCAGCTGCCGACGGAGGCCCCCGTGGAGGAGGAGGACATGACCCAGGCGGGACGGGGCTACACTGGGACGGAGATCAGCAATGAGGTTAAGTATGGGGCGGGGGGCAGTGTAGGCCGGCCTCGTGGGGGCAGCGAGCGCCGCCAAGACATGATGACCGGTAGCCACATCACCAAGACGGGGACCTCGCAGCCCCCGGGAAACCCTCCGACTCGCGGCCCCCCGCACCGCAAGTTGCCCCACCCCACCACCCCGTGGTTCAACTGGGAACAATCAGCCTCCTCCACCCGCCCCGCCCCGGACATGGCCCTGGCCCCCTTCCTGTGCCTTGCCATCCTTGCCCGCCCCTAGTGACCCAAACTCACGCCCTGCCCTGCCCCACCCCACTCCGGGTCATATCACTTGTTGTCACACTGTACATACTGTGTACCATAGTGTAGCCTGTACCATACTGTGTACCCTACCCCCATCATCTAACACACTACTACTACCTCCTTCCCTAAATGACTCCCTCTTTCCATATTCGACCATTCCCCAGAATTCTGCCACACACATCCTGTACCTCTGTACACTTTCACAGCCCTAAATCCAATTAATTCTCACTTACTTCATACCTCCAATACTCCACATTGCCTCATCCATTCGTCACCTCTTTTCTCATTTCACATTCCATCTCTTCCTTACTCAACATTCTCTATTCCTCATCCCCAACTCTGTCTCTTTCTCACCCCACACTCCCTCTTTCCACACTCCTTGATTTTGGTTTCAGAGCCTCCCTTGTTACAGAATATTTTAACAGGAAAGGCACATATTCCTACGCAGCAGCTGTGCTAACTAACACACAACACGACTGACATCAATGTATGGCAGAACCACACAACACATAGACACATAAAACATTTACCACACAAACATTGCCAGATTCTCATCAATAATATCCCACCTCCCGACACTCCAACATTAGCAATGAAGAAACACCTACCTACCCACTTCATCCGCAGGGCCATGCAACACCTCGATCCGTCAGAGGTATCCTTTACTGAAGCTGACCAAGTTCACCTAGCTAGAATTAGATCAGAACATCATCCAGTGTTCCTCAGTTACCAGCTTATTTTTGGGTTTGGTGGAATCACAGATAACGCGTGGGCCTCTTGTAGTATTGGCCCACAGAACACAACACACATTATGTAGCACTACACAGCACATGCCACACTAAGATGCAGACAGAACATGAACGCTGTAAGGAATCTTTCGTACGACCCCTTAGTGACAGTAGCTTACCTGCAGTCGACAGGTCTGTTGGGCCAGGTTTCACCGCGGCTGAGCCACAACAACAACATTCTCTGAGTACACTACAACGCATCCTTCTTCCACAACATACAGCTGGCCACACTCCTGCGAGGTCCACCCAGCGTTGTCAACGCTGGCCGAGATACTAACCTCGAAACACTAGTAGTGAGCTCCGCTCGAAGCATTCACTGGGGGGAGGGAGTGGTACGGAGGGGGGGGGGTTGAGAGAGGAAGGGGGGTTTGAGGGAGAAAGGGGGCTTTGAGGAGGGTGGGATGGATACTTATACACGAGAGGTGAGGGATGACGTAGGAGGCAGTTGAGCTGAAGCTTTGATAAGATACGAAAATATTCCTGGTAACCAATTATTAATATTTTGATACCTTTATTGTCAAGGTTTAGACCCTGTGAAATAGTGACACAATAACTACTTGGAAATCATGAACCAGAACGCTGTTATTAAATATAGCATTTGTGAAACCTTAATATTGCATGTGGCAACTGCTGACACCACTAGCACACACCTCCATATCATCCTTATCTAGCGTTACCTAACAGTCTGTAAAAGTGGGCTCGCATTATCCCTCACGTGATGGCAGGAGTGTGATATTCTAGATACCGTAAAGTAGCCTATTCCATTCAAGATAACCAGAAAGAACTTATTATAATTTCTCAAGCCCGTAGGTGACTGTATTGCATCCGAATGTGTTAATTAATATAGTCGACTGTAGATAATATTTTGTATTATCATAGTAATAACAGTATCAGATGAATATCCAAGTAACCCACCCGTGTCTGCTGTCACTTCCTGTAAAAGAACAATAACAAGTTACCATCTGCACATTTCCTAATGTAATTAGAAATTTTCTCTATCACCCTTGCATATTTCCTGATGTAATTATAATTGTTCTTTATCACACTAAGTGCTTCCTGGTGTTCAGTTAAAATAACTTTCAGCATGAGATAGCAACAAAAAAGGTATTAGGAATAATTACACACACCATGCCAATAAATTCAATAATCTTGAGAGAATGGGAACAATTACGTATAGATCTAGACATCAACATTTTGAGTCACAAGCGTAAACCAAGAGGATTAAATTTGTCCGCACTAAAAATATTTAT
>JAGKTI010028606.1:0-12900 GCA_018397915.1 Birgus latro | reverse complement strand
TGCACAGACCCAGGTCCAGGCAATGGATCTGGGACCCCTAGCCCACCAGCTTACTAGTGGCTGTGGTAGTGGCCTCGGGGCACCCTGCCAGGACACTTGCAGGGACACCCTCCAAGCGCGGCTTGGCACTGCAACTGCCCCGCCATTATACACCCACTGATAGGGCAGCCTCCTGGGGCGCTACTCCCAGGTTCGGGCCCCTCTCTAATGAGCGGAAGCGGCAGCCTGGGAACCGCAATGCCCTGTACCCTCTAGCACAGGTTCGAGCCCCATCTCGCCCCGGACCCATGATCTAAAGGTGGCAAGAATAAAATAAAAATTACATCAGACTGATGCAAAAGGAGTCTGGGTAGCGCTATACTATTGTGAGCTGAGTGAACCATTTGCCACATAAAGATTAATCAATATGGGAAAGGATTAGGTCAACTTTTGAAAAACATTTATTCATTTGTACTTTAAAATTACAAGGTTTAATTTATTTCTTTTAAGTATGTAGTATTAGCTGTGAATGGGATGGGGGTGGGGAAAGTGCATAAAAAGTATATCCTCAAAATTCATGGTGCTTTGGTTCCCCCAAACTCAATGAACACTCAGAAACCTAACTTTTCTGTGAAATATATTGATAATCGTACAGAAGCCTTCCAAAGTCATTATATTATACACAACATTCCCTTCCCTAAAAATTATGAATATGTAACATGTAAATATACAAAGAGCGGAGTAAAAAATAAATGGTACAGTAATATATATGTGTTAATAAAATTAAAATGGAAAGTAACTATGCACACTACTTACCATTTGAAAAGTGATTTTTAGGGTGGCAAATCATTGTAGGTGAGCAGTGTGTGAAGAATGATGATGGAAGGGTGGTGGTGAGCAGTGAGGATATTAAAGATGCATGGAGAGAGCATTATAGCCGATTGTTGAATGAGGAGTTTGATTGGGATAGAGAAGGTTTGGAGCCCGCTGATCCAGTGTTTGGCCCTTGGCCTTTGATTGACGCTGCTACTGTGAGTGAGGCAATAGGCAGGATGCGGGTGGGAAAGGCGGCAGGTGTGTCTGGGTTGACTGCCGAGATATTGAAGGCCTCAGGGGATACTGGGGTAAGGTTAGTCACTGACCTGATAAATAGGATTATATATGAATGTGTTGTCCCAGATGATTGGCTAAGGAGTGTAATTGTAAATGTGTACAAGGGAAAGGGTGATGCCCTGGAAAGGGGAAATTACAGAGGTATAAAGCTCTTAGATCAGATAATGAAAGTAATGGAGAGTTCTAGAAGGTATGATTAGAGAAAGAGTGAATATCAATGAGACGCAGTTTGGGTTTATGCCAGGCAGGGGGACCACTGATGCCATATTCATTGTTCGACAGCTTCAGGAAAAATATATTGGAAAGAAAAGGGAATTGTATTTTGTTTTTGTTGATTTGGAAAAGGCCTTTGACAGAGTCCCTAGAGAGGTGGTGAAGTGGGCAATGAGAAAACTAGGGTTGGAAGAGTGGCTGGTTAGGGTGGTTATGGCCATGTACATGGGTGCTCACACCCAGGTAAGAGTGAATGGAGCTTTGAGTGATGAGTTTTCCATGAATGTTGGTGTGCATCAGGGGTCAGTTTTGAGTCCCTTGTTGTTTATCATGGTGCTTGAAGCCCTCTCACGTGACTTCAGAGATGGACTCCCATGGGAGATGTTGTATGCTGATGATTTGGTGTTGATTGCAGAGAATGAAAAGGAGGCGGAGGAAAGATTTAAGAAGTGGAGAGATGGTATGGGGTACAAGGGCTTAAGGGTAAATGCAGATAAAACAAAAGTGATGATATCTAGGGTTGGTGGTGGTACAATCAGAGAAGAGGGAGAGTGGCCATGTGCAGTTTGCCACAAGGGTGTGGGAAGCACTTCCATCTTGTGTAATGTTTGTGATAAGTGGGTGCACAAGAGATGTAGTGGTATTAGAGGTAAACTGCGAGATGATGCTGATTTCATGTGTGCGGCGTGTCGGGGAGAGCAGGTGGAGACTGTTAGGCGTGAGAGGGTTGAACTTGCAGGTGAGTCTCTTGAGTGTGTGGAGGAGTTTCGTTATTTGGGAGACATGTTATGTGCCGGAGGTGGGGCTGGAGTTAGCTCGGTTGCTAGGGTGAGAAGTGGTTGGAAGAAGTTCAGGGAGCTGTTGCCTCTCCTGACATTGAGAGGACTCTCCTTACATGCTAAGGGGTCTTTGTATGCAGCATGTGTTAGGAGTGCGATGCTGTTTGGTAGTGAGACCTGGGCAGTAAAGGAAGAGGATATTCGCAGGTTTAAACGTACAGAAATGACAATGATTAGGTGGATGTGCAGTGCGTCCCTGCGTGCAAGGCCTGGGGGGGCTGGGTTTACGATGGAAAAGTTGAGAGGTAGGATGGGACTGGAGTGTATTGGTGTTGTGATGAGGAGATGTAGGCTGAGGTGGTTTGGATATGTGGAGAGGATGGGGGATGATAATTGGGTACAGAGGGTGAGAGGTGTTAATATTGGGGGAGGGGTAGACCGAGAAAGACATGGGATGAGGTCATTAAGTGTGACTTAAGGGTTAAGGGACTGAACAGGGAGGCTGCCAGGGATCGAGCAGCGTGGAGAGCCGCCATTAGGTGACCAAGGCCAACGCATGCAAGCATGTTGGAGCCTTCAAAAACGAAAACAATAATGTATATATAAAGTAAAGTACAGCAGCAGCCCTCTTGCAGCAAGAATGCACTCATTTGAATCTGAAGGCAAAAATGATGAGGCAATTGTAAATCCATGAACAGCTGAAACCATAAATTATCATCATAATTACAAATCCATTACTTTTAAGGATGTACTGTACTTACTAATGACAGCTGGGGATCAGTTTCATAGGACTAAAAATGAGTAAGTTTTATGCTGGGAAGTTGTATAGGGCATGGCAACTCCACCCCAGCGATAACATGCAAATTTCTAAGGGGGACTGGAAACACAGACCTTCCTTCTGATTTATATCCTGAAATAGACCAAGATTACTGGTCTATATTTATTCTGTTTTATGAAAATTATCCTTACTGATCTTCTCAACCCTATCTCACCCCATTCTTTGGGGAGGGGGTAGTCAGGATGATGACGATAATAATTATCTGCCACATCAACTCTCCTCTCAATAACTTCCCCCATCCTACATAAAAATGAAAAATAATAAGATGATTTACTGCTACATCTAGTGAAAACAGACCTAATTACTAAGCATTACACACCTGAGATATCACAGTCACCACTATTTTTTAATAGCACAGGACACAAATATAATATACAGACTATTATGCACACAGTCTAGAGACACATTGTAAGTGACTTTGGGCAATACCATAGCACCTCTTCCCCAGTTAATCATTTTGCCTGCTGGATCTTAATATCCTCTATGCTACAGACACAAACCATGTCATCAATAAATGGATATAAATAGTATATGAGAGAATATACTCTCATTTTAAATGTAAGGACCAACTTGCCTAGCCCCGGGCTCCTACACTCCTCATGGGGCAAAGTAGGATTGGATGATGGATGGATGTAAGCAATTAAATAACTAAAGAGGTGCTACAAAGCTTCCTATGCTGTCTTATATATAGCCCAAGGTAAATATCACATTACAATGGCTGGCCCCATGTAAGGCAGGCACTCCAATTGATAAGTATCATTTAGGCAGTGATGCAGTACATGGATTCTTTGATTCTACTACATGAGCAAAGTCTGAGCCCTTCCATCCCATGACATTTATTTTTTCCTGCATTCCCCAGGTGAGTTTATTCACATTAGGAGAAAGACTTTTCAAGTTGGCGGGATTAGATATACCCTTCATTTTCCCATACCTAACAAAAGATCTCCCCTATGCTGAACAATCATCTCTAAGCAGTAAAAGTTAAACCAAGAAATTATGCCACTCGATGCATGGGGTTGAGAATGGGCCAAATTTACATGACCAACTACAAGGGGACACATCAATATATATACCTCCCCTACACCATGATAAGCTGGTCAAGTTATTTGCCACTATGTTTTTCTCCTTTCTCATTTTTCACCAAATTTTACCCCTTTTGGCCCAATATATAATGTGAGTAGGGGGATGGGACCATTATGATGTGGCAGGGGTAAACCAGCTCTGCTGTCGGGCCCTGCTGCGGACGTCACTGATTGCATCGTGCAGTTGACCCTCGTGTGGTGTGGTGCGGTGAGGACCTGTCCCTTCTCTCCTTGGGGCTAAGATGCGAATGAATATGTTTGAGTGGATAAGTAAACTGGGAGTGTGTCGTCCTGTCTCGGTTACATCTATTTCCTTGGGGGAAGCAGCCTAGGTATATAGATAGACATCAGACAGTACTGTATTACACAACTAGGAAGAAATGTTTGAACCGAAGGGGTTAGATAGAGCCTTATCATTATTTCCTTTACTACCAGATGCTTCCCCTTAGGTAAAAATATAAATAGTGCATAATCCCTGGAGGTAACAAAACTTGTTGCTACTACTGATCAGCCCGACTGTCTCGCCAAACAAACCCATCAACCGCCGGCAAGCAACCACCCCTGTGGACTGATGTTCCCTTGTGACTGACTGACAGCACTTTGCCATAGCAAGGCATGGGGATTAGTGTGACGGTTTGGTTCCTAGACGGATGCAGCATTTGTGTCCCTCCATCCAGTTAACAGGTGCACCATAGCAGGCTCCACTTTACCCTGTTATTAAAAATGATGTCACTAAGATTCATAGGTTAACCCCTAGACGCCAGGCTAAAATCTGCTATCGTCTCACCTCAGTATGGGAGGGGGGGGGAGGGGGAAGCTTTATTTCTAACCTTAATATCTCAGAAACTATAGCAGTTAGGGAAATGATCATATTACTCAACAAGTCTTCTTCTTGCAAATGAAAGTATCCCCAGGTCTGTATGTCATTGTGCTGACATGAGGAAGAGGACTAATTTTCGACGTGAGAACAGGATGCGTTCATGCGTCTGCCCGTGGCCCTGACTATGGCTTTGCTCTCAGCGTGATAACTTCTCCATTACTAGATAAACTAGAAACAGTGGTGTCCATGGCATGCCCTATGGCTGTATCACTGAGTCCTTTCCTAATATCCTTGGAAGGAGACTTGGTAGGGGTGGATGAGGCAAAAGACCACGTAAGGCAGGCACAAAATCAGATGAGAAAGGTTAAGAAAAGATCATCCTACAACTCACAGAGATGACTGAAGTATGGTTGGGCAAGCTGGTGGGAGTCTCCCCCGAGCTTTTGGTGATAAGATAAAGTGGCGGCCGCTTCAAACTGTGCCGGGAATACAAGTGCGGTTCCTATCGACACCCAGCACCACCGTGCCACCAATTTTTTGACAGTTCCAACCGACACCCGGCGGTTAGGGGTTAAATCACAAATTCCTTTAGCAAACGGGAGCAACATAGAAATGGACATCATGATTCTCCAGTTTGTTTTCCTGTAATTCAGTAGACAGGTAGACAGGATATAAAAAAAAAATAAGTAGCTTCATCGACTTACAGCAGCAAATACAGTCAAGCCTCAGTAAGTTGTACATGCATAACTCAGATCCCTGTACAGATTGGACAAGGGGTCACTATGCGGGCATCCGAAATATTCTAAGTTGCGAAATATTCTAAGTTGCGGTGCCCCCATTAAAAAATCCCGCCTCACCACTTCCGTGGTGAAATTTACCCGGCACCAAACTCTCACTGTTTACACTGTGAGCAGTCACGCAGTCATGTGTGTGATACTGTTCCCTGCTACTGTACTCTTGCACTGCAGTATTTTCTTGTGATTTTACCAGGATTTACCTATCCAACCATGTCATCTTGTGGTGCTTCAAAGTCAGGTAAGGGAGGAGGTGGAAAGCAGAAATTAGTGTCATTAAGCACTGAACAGAAAGCTGAACTAATTAAAAAGCTTGAGGCTGGTGTTTCCGTGGCCAAAGTTAGTGAGGAATATGGCGTGAAAAAGCAAACTGTGTCAGATATTAGAAAGCAAATGGAAAAGTACCAAGCATTTGTTGAGAAGTATAGTTTAGAGGACTATGTATCAGAAATTGGCAGTACAAACAGGAAGCGTATGCACTTGTCCGATGTGCAGGATGTTAACGAAGCTGTGATTAAGTGGTATAAGAGACAGCGTGCAGCTAGGCTGAATGTGCATGAATTGGAAAATGCTAATGCTGCCGAGAAATTACCAAGACATAAGGGAAAAAAATATTTCAAGGCTAGTAGTGAGTGCCTGTGGCATTTTTGTAGGAGGCAAGGCTTGGTGAATCATAAACTTCATGGTGAAGCTGTGAGCGCTGATGCCAGTGCTGTGGAGCCATTCTGCCTTAAATTACAGGAACTGATGCAAAGTGAAAATCTGGACCATGCTGAAATATATAATGCAGATGAAAGCAGCTTTTTTTGGTGGTCACTGCCTGCAAATATTCAGGCATACCAGCATGAGGAAAGGACCGCAGGAAAGAAGCTGCAAAAGGAGCGATTGTCTGTGTTGGTCGAAGCAAATGTCAACAGAATGCACTGACTGAAGGCTAAGGTGTGTGGCAAGTCAAACCCCAGGCATTGAAAGACACAATGCATGAGCTTCCCCTGCATTAGTAACAGTCTAAGACTGGTTGGTTTACCACAGCCATTTCTGAACACTGGTTTCACCACTACTTCGTCCCTGAGGAGAGACAATTCCAGGAGTCAGAGCTGAAGAGGAAGCCAAAGGACATCCAGGCACTGCTGATCCTGGATAATGCTCCCACTCACCCTCAGGCTGATGTTCTGGTTAGCAGGAATGGGCATATTTGGGCCAAGCTCCTCCCTCCAAACACCACCAGCATTATCCGGCCTATGAACCAAGGTGTTACTGTATCTGCCAGGTGGGCCTATCAGCGCAAATACCTGGAGGAGGTCCTTGCTGTGGTGGAGGATGAGGATGATGTGGATGACGACACCCGAGGGCAGAGGTCAGTGGATAACATCAGGTCTGCCATCTTCAACTGTGCTTCAGCTTGGAAGGAAGTTAAGGTGGCAACTTTAATAAATGCCTGGAAAAAATTAGATGATAACACTGACCCTGAGCTTTAACTTTGAAGGTTCTGAGGCAGAAGATTTCACCACAAACTGCACAGAGCCAGGAAAACTGAAGTCACTCTCCTGGATGTGGAGGAATGGCTGGATGTAAACGACAGTGAGCTTGGATATGAAATCAGACAGAGGAGGAAATTGCAACACCTGTGATGGGGGAAGAAACGGCAACAACACAAGAGGAGGAAGAAGACAAACCCCCCCCACTCCTCCCGTGATGAAGCTGTCCAAGGTGAGTCCAGCTATGAACAAAATTGTACACTGGGTGGACTCACAGTACAGGCAAACCTTGATTTACTATACCCCTAGATGCGATATCCCAGAATAGTAATTGGGGTAGAAATACCACCCTATCCCGCCTATCGTAGGCCTACCCCCAGTTTTACGATGTGTGTGTGTGTGTGTGTTTACAATTCTGATGATATTTTACACTTAAATTTTGTGTCTAGGTTGATTTATAAACTGTGTTTAGACGAAGATTACTGTGTTTTAGTCATAGGAGGAGTGAACACTGTCAATTGGGGTACAGATTCTCACCCATTACATGAGGTACAAAACAGTTTGGTCAACTAGGCGCCTCAACAAAGAATATTTTGTGTTTGACCACTGAACTGTCATCTAACCTATCATGGAATACATAATAATAATTTTAAGTATTAATAATTATGAAAACCTTGGAGAGTAAATACTTCATGCACTGATGAAAATCATGATGTCAATAAATAATGTATTTACATTCAGGCTGTTCAAAGAAAAACGCTTTGAAAATACGAAGGAATTTCTAAATAAGTGTTGGAAAATAAGAATGAAGAAAATAAATGAGCTCAACAACCAGAACACCACCTAAAACAATATAAAGAGGGACCGTTGAAAAGGCTATCCTAATCGCATCATCGATCAATAAATCATGTGTTTACATTTGGGTTGTTGAGGGTAAAAACGCATTGTAAATACAAAGGAATTTCTAAATACATGTTGGAAAATAAGGGGGAAGAAAATAAAGGAGCTCAGCAACCAGAACAGTAATTAAAATGACATAAAGAGGGGCTGTTGAAAAGGTTATCCGGATTTCATCATCAATTGCATTCCCTATCAAGAGAATTCCCCATCAAAACATCAACGATTCTCCATCACAACAATTCGCACCTAGAACAATTCTCCATCATTCCTACATTATTATTATGCATAACAGAGGTTTATTTAATTGTCCTGGGACTGTCTGATGATGTACAATGCTGCTGCTGCTTCTATACCAAGTACAAATATGAGTCAGAGATCTCATTCTCCAATGACCTTGACTGGGTACAAGTGATATGGGCACTGGTTTTAGGCTTATAATGTCTTTTACAGCTGTTAGGCCATTTAGAATGGCTTTAAACTATTTTTTGGACTCACTTGGGTGGGTTTAGGATTTGGTTGCGGGGGGAAACCCGGGCTAAAACGCGCATCCCTATAATTTATATGTTAAATCTACCCCGGGATATGAAACCTTGCCTTGCGATGGGTTTTTACTTAACTGCATTGTTAAACTGGGGTATGCCTGTAATGACCATCAAGTCCAGGCTTTTTATCATCACCTAAGACCCTTTCAGGAGGTGGTTATCACGAAGCAATACAGCACGGGAAGGCAGCTGAAAATAGACTCTTTCTTCCATCAACCAGCTGCACCCACCATCTCTCCCTCCACATCCTCTGCCAAGGCCCATCCGCCATCACCACAGCCTTCAACCTCTGCCCAGGCCCATCTGCCCTCACTGCAGCCTTCAACCTCCAGAGCTGGTGAGGAAATAGAGCTGGACAACAGCTCTTCATCCTCAGACTAATTCTAGCTCTGGGAACGCCACTAGCCATGGGAATGTTCATCACATCATCGTTCATCTCACGGTATGTAACATCATGTAAAACACTGTCATAAATGTAACGTTAAGAGACATCAAAGTTTTAATACAATGTACTTTGGTGGGCCTTAATACTTGTATACATTGATGATTTAGGTGGATTTAGAGAACAAACCCGAGTAGGTCGGACAACTGCACAACTCGGACCGAGTTACCCCCCAGTTAGTCTTGAGTTACCAAGGCTTGACTGTAACAGGAAAAAAATTATTACAACTGTGCTAAACATGGTAGGTGGTGGCAACCATCATCCACTCACTTGACGTAATGCTGCCTACTGCTTCCTTCACCTTTATGATTCTTTTTCTGTGTCTGCCCTCTTCTCTTCCTGTTTCTTCCATCTTTTCTGTCATTTTTTATTATTCTTCTTTCCATTTCATGTGGCTTTACATTGAGTGATAACCCAAATGGTTTCTGGTAAACCAGGAAACCATTTACAACACTGGGTGGTAACCATATATCCAACACATACATGTTCCCTATGTGTCTACAAGTGGGTTACTGAAGGGTTAGTGCCCCTCCCCATAAAATGATTAACTCAAAATCAAACAGGCTCCCCTTACGGGATTATGGCGTCTGGCGAGAGATGGATAGATAGACAGCTAAGACTATCTAAACAACATTTACTTTGTTCTGGAAAGTACTGTATTATGCGAACCCCATTCAGTTGGTAATGTAATTTTTGGTACTACACCTTCCATCTCCAGTTGCTTTCCTTCAACTTCATTTTTTTTCTTTCTTTCTTTCTTTCTCTAACTGTAAGAGTTAGATACAACTTCATTAATCACTCCAATACCAGTGCACTCTCCTAAGCTGAGTAATAGATCTGACTTTTTTTAAATCCGGTCATAAAATGCTACATGCTCCAATTCCAAAAAGGCCGACGCATGCAAGCATGTTGCAGCCTTCAAAAAACGAAATGAAACGAAATCACTGTATCACACAGGGTTAAAGATGCTTCTCAGTTTTATCCATAAAATATATGTCATCAAGTTATGTATGTCCTTTTCTTTGCTAAAATGTTTGTAACTTCAGTGACAGTTTCTGATACGAGACCAGAAAAGATTTCAGTGGCAACCTGTGTCTTGACAGCAGCTTCATCTTCATCATAGTGGGTCCAACTCACTTCCTCGCTCTGCAGTTCCTTCACTAGTACCTACAAAATAACAGTTAAAATTAATTCCAATGATAAAAAATCATATTAAATTCAATGCCCAACTCACTTCTTCAATCTGCAATTCCTTTCCTTCACCAGTGCCTGGAGAATACAATATTAGGTTAAAAATCACATAAAATCAAATACTTCCATGATTCCCCTTATGGAATTCCCATACAGAGGCTGAAATTTTCAAAAGACTGGAAGCTAAATCGAGTTTGAAAATCATGTACAGTAAAACCTCGATATAATGGACTTCAGTAGACCGGAATTCGCTTTTATCGGACTCGAGGAGCTACCTGACTAAACCCCTATATATCGGAAAAAGTCCGATATAGCCAGAAAGCAGTCTGGACTGCCTGACAACTTCAGCTATGTTCACCACAATAAGACAAGTAAAAGACATGTTTTTCAGTGCATAGTACAGTATTATTATACCATTTGATTAATGTAGTGAAGGTATAACACAGTACAATACTGCAATGGTGGTGAAAACTACCGATTCAATCCGGACTAATGTCTGATATATCGGAAAAAGTCCGGATTAGCAGGGGTAAGTCCGGATGTCGCTTTTATCGGAAAATCACATATTTCGGACTGGCCTGAGCCCCAATTAGTCCGTTATAGTGAGGTCTTACTGTACTGTAATTACAGTACTCCCTCAATTATCCGACATAACAGAGCCATTGCTATATCGATACGGACAAAATCTGGGTACGGAGCAATATCCTACCTACTTATATCCTACCTACACCCAACCTATTTGTACAATCGCCCAAAGAAGTGATGACTCGCTTTCTTTAAGTTTCGGACAAAACTCCCTGGGTCTGGCAACGTTTATTTAGCAGACGGAAACAGTCTTTGCCTGCCCTGCAAACATTATTTATGGTGTAAAAAAAATTAATCTTGCGAAAATACTTGTTAAGTTTAGCCTTTTTTTTTTTTAATAGATCAATCAAAAAATAAATAAATAGTGACATCTGGCACATTTTCACGACTCATGCCAGCATTTACCAATGAAGCAATTTTCCCGCTAAATTTAGATATTTCAAAAGCAGTCTAGCTGGTATAAAATTATTACATTTCTCTAGCTTTTTTTTTTTTTCAGGTCTTGCCCATTTTTTTAGGTCTTGCCCATTTTTTTTCCGTTAATTTCCCTCAGTCTGGAGGATTTTTACCGCATCTGAGACTAATTTAGCGGATTTCAATCATTTTTCCTTTGGCAACAGTGCACGGCAAGCCTTCCGTCAGTCATTACCACGACAGGGGAGGAAGAGGTTGTCTCGACCTTTGTCACAGTTTCGCCGCCCCCCTTCCCCCTTATTTTTAATATAATGTTTTTGGTTTTATCTTCATTGTTGCATTCATGCTTTTGACTGTCAACCTCTCCCTCTTTAGTTCTTCCATGCAACTGCCCTACATGTTTTATAACATGTTGGAATTTCATGTGAATAAAAATGACCAGTTTTCCACTTATGATTACACTGGTTTCACTAATGTCACTGAATGCCGGCAGATTAATTTGCTTCTTGATAGCAACACAAGTGGTAAGTAGTTGTTCTTGGGCACACGTATTAATCCGTCTGTCTTGGTCTTGTGCTACGAGGGGCTCCAGTAGCAAATTTCCAATGTTCTACCTCTCGCTTATCTATCTGTTAACTGTCAGGGTGCCAGTATATCTGTCTTACTGGAATATTTGCTAAATAAAGAGCAATAATCTGCTTGCACTGATAGGCTGTAGTTTCTTGTTGATCAATCTTGCTTTCAGGCTTTCAGCACTTACAGGTTTACCCGCGTGAATATCATCCCGCATAGAAAATTAAATGTGGATAATAATACTGTATATCTTTAGATGTTTATTTTTCTGATTTGATGGCACTAATGATTTCAAAATTACGATTATCTGCGGGTTTTATTTTATGGGCCATATTTCCTTCAGTATTGTTGATTTTGAATGGAAAATAAGTATTACGCAAGTTTCTCCGCATTTTAACCCTGAAACCGTTGAGTGATAGGGAGTGCATTTCACATTCTTTCGTACTGCTAAGCCTCAACTTTAGTGTATTGTGGTTTCCTCTCCCGTATTTTTTTTTTTTTTTTTTTTAATGCATGGAAGAAGGAACCAAAGGCCACGGGCCTGCATACTGTTCCTTCCAAGAAAAAGCAAAAACAGTACAAAAGAGAGCCAAATTCAAGATCCGTTCAATTTGAGATGCCTGGACACACTGCGCTTGAAAGACTGGAGATCATAGGAAGTAGGAAATACAGACAGAGGAAGACAGTTCCAGAGTTGACCAGTTGCATAAATAAAAGACTGGGAGTAACGGTTAACTCTTGCATTAGAGAGTTGGACAGAAAAGGGATGAGAGTTTGTTGCTAGACGGGTACTACGTGCCCGTCGTAGAGGTGGAGGGATGCAAGCAGACAGTTCAGAGGAACAGTGACCATTGAAGTAGCGATAGAAGAGAGATAAAGATGCAACAGTGCGGCGAAGAGACAATGGTTGAAGGGAATCAGTAAAAGGAGGAGAGTTAATGAGACGAAAAGCCTTTGACTCCACCCTATTGAGAAGAGCTGCATGTGGCGAGCCTCCCCACACATGAGAGTTGTACTCCATACACGGGCGAATAAAACCCGTGTACAAGGTCAACAACTGTGCAGGGGTAAAGAAAGTACAGAATCGGCTTAGCACACCTAATCTCTTGGAAGCAGATTTCACAAGAGATGTAATATGTTCTTTCCAAGACAAATCC
>JAGKTI010028605.1:0-12901 GCA_018397915.1 Birgus latro | reverse complement strand
AACTTTCATTAACCTCTACAGTGTGATTTTTTTTTTCTCCTTGCTGAATAAAATCGTCGGAAGGGAGCACCAGCGAACTAAAGCACCACACCTACAAACAATCGATGTGGTGAGAATGTACAATAACTCAGGGTGAAAGTACACATGGTAGGTGGCGTGTTTGTAGGTCAGTTACAGCCAAGCGTAACAGCAGGCCGTGGAGCTATTATTACACTAACGATGTGGAACGCACGACTTCATCTAAATTATAACGCTTCAAGTATACCTCCATGACGACCGTATCTTTGATCTCTCTGTACAGTAACGTATTTCGCTCCACTCTTGCTACCTCCAGACGATTTTACTTATGTACTGAAAGAGTTCTGGTACTAAATCGGCCAGTGAAAGCCGTCAAGTAACCCCCCTCCACGCCAAAAAGTCTTTCCTAAGAATCGTTTGGAGAAAGCAAGAATCAAATGTAAGCGACGCCACCCATCATCATCATCACTGCCGAACTGAAAGGGATAATAGTACTCCTTGCCAGTTACCATAAGACACTTGATTTGCAACACACGGCTGAAGCTCGGTTATAAGCTTCCGTCTGGGCATAATTACCCCAGAACAACGTAAACTGCTTGACACGAAACGGCAGTCAATTTTACCCCTTCATTCCGACGACATATAGTTCACTTTAGTCTCCCTACCTTCGATATGATTTAGCTTCTGGGGATGTTGTGCAGGGACTGAAGAAGATTGTTTCCAATCTTTTTTTTTTTTTCTAAAGTAACACAATCATCTGGAGGTAACAAGAATAGAATTTCTAAAAAAGTTAGCTAAATAAATGGGGTAAAATTTGTAAATCATAAATGTACCTTAACAATTTCGCTGCGTTATTTATTTGTTTATTTATTTTTAGTATTTTTTTGTCAACGTCAAACAGTGCTACTAAGCTCGACAGAAAGCTAATGCACCAGTAAAGTCAAGAATTTTCACAATAAACGTTCCAGCAGAGAATGAAGAATAACGTTTTATAAGTCAACTTACACCTGACGATTTTATTCACTTCACAGAAATTAGCGGCAGCCAAAGAGTTAAAATTAACACACCAAAGCAAGGCATACATATACTTATTGTGCGTATAAATTTCTTTCTGTATATATAAATTCGGTGATAGAAAGTATGTAGCAACTTAACTAATAATTTTAGAAGTAAAAACAAAACGCGGTAAAAACTATTACATCGTTCATTTACTTAGATCAAAGTGGAAAAAATAATTGTGGGTAACAGTTAATATCATGCGGCAGTAATTTATCACACCAACAGCTTTCGTGTCCTACGTGGTTTCGCCTCAGGGCAGAGACTAGGATCTTCTGCGGCTTCAGTGATGAGTGAATGGATGTGCGGCTTTTTCGCTGGACACTTTGATACAAGTTCTCCTATTCTGTGTTTATTCCCTTGTTTGTTTCCGGATCCTTCCCACTTCAGGTACAATACTAGGGAGAGAATAATGATGATGATGATAGCTACCTCCTCCACCGTAGTTGGTAGGAGATTATTTATTTGCTCGTGTCTGTTTATTTATGTACAAGATATCTCAGGAGTTTTTATCGGATTTCCATGAAATCCAGATGATGCGAAGACAGTGGGTCAAGGACGAACTAATTGAGAGCTGACACGGATTCGTATACGGAAGCAAGAACAATTCATATATTTTACTGGCACCAGCAGATGTAGGCACTCTTTGATATTGTGTAACAGGGCAGAATTTAGTTGAAAATGGTATTAAAGCAGCAAATTATTGTTATTATTATTATTTTTTTTTTTTGCTTTGTCGGAGGTGTGCACTCTCTATGTCCTTTCTAATTCTGCCTTGTGTTTCCCCTTTTTCATTTTCTGGATCCTATCCACCTCTAATATACAACTGAGAGTGGGAATGGGTTGATGATGATTATGATGATGATACTCGTATGAGTGGTAATGGTTCTTCTCTTCAGTGTTCTTCCTTCTGTTTTTTGGATCCAACCCACCCAGTATATAATAATGCCAACTAGATGGTGATTATGAAACTGACACCGTTGCGACTTCATATACTCTGTATTCATTTATTTCTGTTAATATCATTTAGTTAGTGAGGATGAGATGATCACCATAATAATAATAATAATAATGAAAAAAGTTAACAATACATGAATCTCTCTCTCTCTCTCTCTCTCTCTCTCTCTCTCTCTCTCTCTCTCCGTCGCTACAGTACCTATGGGCCCACAAAGGTAATCCGCGGCACCACTGAGGCCCGGGGATTACATTAGGAAGAAATACAAAGCCTGGTAATCCACCTTCTATGGGGGTGCTTGAGCTTGTCTGATGCCACAAGGGGCGCGCCAAATTTCCCTTTATTCCGGCCTGTTTTCACCCATTTCTCCGACCACTGGGCATCCCTACTCATGAACAAACATAGCTAAATCATCCATGTACCTTGTGGCACTTTTATATAGGCCAGAAATTGAGTTAGTGAGCTAGAATTGAGAAAAATGTTAAAGGGTGTGAGTCCCTGGCAAGCGCTCTCCGCCCGGATAAGGTTGTTCTCAAAGCGACCGCGGTGCTCGAGGGTTTGTATTTATAAACGTTCCTAAGCTTAAACTGTATATAAGATTGGATGTGTATACGCTTGCCTTCGCTCATACAGCTACAATGCACCTCACAGCCAAAGGAGTATTTATTATGGTGATAAGAAGGAAAAATAAAATAATCTGCAATAATTGTTAATTGTTACGCAGACCTGATTATCATGTAACTTGGTTAAGATCCTTTATAAATACTTCTTGAGGTCGGGACAATGGCCACAAAGGCTGGAATTACTTATACAGGTATTATACAGGTAGCGGCTTACCTTACAGTCCCACGTTATTAATCGACCGAGTGAGACATGTTATACGGGCAACTACCCACAGTAAATTGTCACGTTATTGCTTGCTTAACACAGTCGTAGGAAAATATAACTCACTGATTATTAAAAAGACTGGCAGGTACTAGGAATGTACTTTGCAATAAGCTGGAATCGCTGAGTCGAAGACCTAGTGAATGACGTAAAACATTTACATACATTATCACAAGGTAAAAGATAAATTGTTTAAATAAAGCTCTGCAAATCTGTATCTAGCACTGAACAAAAAAGAACATGAACAAGAAACCAAGCACGCATTGATCTCAGATACTATGCATCAATAAGAGGCACTGTTACGCTGCAGTGCATACCACAGTTCGTCAATAAATCTATCAGTAACAATCAAAACTTGTGTAACTATGGACGTGTTGTTGTTACCTAGCGATATATGGGTGCTGCATGTGATATAGAGCTGAAGGAATATAGACCAGGGCAATGCATATAAAGAACGGTACAACTAATCGTAATAATGTGCAGTTGTGGGAGTCAGTTCGCTTACACAGCCTTCACATTATCCTAGAACCATATGAGATGTTGCTGAAATAATCGGTATAATATCCAGACGGTTTAGAGTGGTTGTAATGTTGTTTCATTTGGTCGTCACCCCAGATTGTCCAAAAAGGTTATTGCCTGTAGTATTGGATATGGATTTGATAGACTGGTGCGTTAATGGACTGTAGCATCGATTGTGGCGGCAATGACTGAACCGTATGTGATTGTTGTGGCATAATAATCGTACCTCTGTTTGTTTTCAGCGCTGAATGAAGGTCGTGTTGAGTGTAGCGTTAACTGAAGTGTTCTTTGATTACTTATTCTTTGTGTTGTTGAAGTGTAGAGGTCAGGAGCGCCGTTTAACTGAGTATAGTGTTGATTAGCGCTGATTGCCCGTAACGTTTCTTTTTGTTTTGCATTATTTGGGTGTACTGGCTTATAACAGCGATCATAGTTTTTTTTTCACTGTTTCGAAATTTTGTGGGAAGCTAATGAAATTTTACTAAACTAGCCGATAGTATTCAAGCGGGTTAGAAGTGATGTATTCTCTCTGATTAAATCTAGGCAAAAGACCTGTAAATCTATTAACACCGTATCTGTACAAATGGTGTATAGCAACATTCAGTACATTACAGTAACAGCGAATATAATATGCAGTAGCGCCCGGTGTACATAAAGAGTAATGTGTATTGTCGATCCACTCATAAAATGCCGTTCCCGTGTTTATCATTCTGCCGCGCTGATTACTGTAGTACTGTATAACCCCGACCAATAATAATTCTTTACACTCTTTGGGTTCCGAAATATGGAAGCGAGATTCATTACCATAACTGTTAATTACCTTAGCACTGGTGCGGGAGAAGGACACCTTCACGTGGTGGAACCGAAATATCCAAGCGGTGGAGCTGACCGGTTATGCAAAATCTCAGCTTTCCTATCGCCTCTAAAAGGAAAATGATGAACAGGAAAAGGGCAGCTTCAGCCTGCAGTCCACTGGGTTCACAATTTTCAGGTGAACTTAGGGCTACAACTAGTACTACTTCTACAGCTTCAGCAATGTATCGCAGCATTCTGACAGTTTCGGGATGGAGTAAAAGGACAACTGACCGCAAATGTATACCAGGCGCACAGAGGTACCAACTTTACCAACTTTACTTTCCTGACGTTTTTATGTTCTGATATCCCTGCCATATGACAGTTTTACTCAGCTTTAGAGAGCCTTCAAACTGGAGGAGTTAGACATAGGAGTATATGGCCTACATTAACCTCTTCAGCACTGGAGCTCTGCCATAAGTAAAATATAATCGTTTGATAGTTGCCGTAATAATAAAGTTTCATCATCGGACTGAAATATTTAGGCTTCTTCACACCATCATAAATCTCTCATTCTTTCTACGACATTAACTCCTTCAGCACCAAGACAGAGTTTGTATTTTACTGCCTTCAAACGATTTCATCCAGCTCCAGAGATAGCCCATCTTAGCAAGTGGATGGGGTATGCTATTACCGTGTTCAGGTGTACGCGTTTTTAGTACTGTACTGTATATCTTTTTAGAGGTTCTTCTATAGTCTGCAGACCGTGGCAACACCTAATGCGATCTGACAAATAATGAAAAGAAGTTAAGCCTGTGAGGTATTTTTTATTTTTCCTACTTCCAGATTACTTTATTCAGTTTAGGAGAGATTCTTTTACCTAATGGAGTTAGACGTAACCTTACCCGTTTAGTAAAAGAGACCCTTCCTAAGTTAGAAATATAGAATGCATCATCGAGCTGAAGGGGATAAATGGGCCTGAGCCTCGCTTCATTACTTCAAAGACCCCGAAGTGTACAAGAGTTAACGACCCGGACTGTACTTATTACGCCATGCCGGGTACGTAACATTTCGTCCTTGTGTACTTAACTTTACGAGTACTTTAAGCAGAGAATATATCACGTGTATTTATCATGCTTCAGTAGTGTTCATTGTGCCATTACTTTACGTCATGTTGTGGTGTTGCACATGATGTTTGTATGAATAGTGCTACGAAGTTTTCAGCTTTGTACTTTAATTTTTAGTACTGCATAAAACAGCATTGTACAGGCATCAGCGGAAGTTCAGGGATACCTCTCTGCCGGCTGTGAAAATGGAAGGTATTAATTGAATTTTTTGTGATGGCAATATAAAGCAAACAACAAAAGAGAATAAGAAAAAAGGATACTCTTTCTCTCTCTCTCGCCTGGGGAGGAATGAGAAATATGGAAGGCAGAACGCAGTGCCAGCAGAGTAATGCTGGCGAACTTCTGCTTATGGCTCAACATTAGACGAGTACAACAGCGTTTCATGTATTGCTGCAGCGTTATACATGATGCTGCAGCGTTGTACATTATGCTGCAGTGTTGTATATGATGCTGCGACGTTGTACATTATGCTGCGGCGGCGTTGTACATTATGCTGCAGCGTTGTACATGATGTTGCATCATGGTACATTATGCTGCAGCGTTGTACATTATGCCTTAGCCGTGAGTGTTATGTTAATCTATTGCACGTAATTCCTTAGTGATGTACATTATGCTATATCGGTGCACATGAACTGAGTGTGTCCATTTTTAACACTGTGCAGTATACTATAGCGTTGTGCCCCTTCAAGCCGATGACGTCTTTTTACTTCCTGCTAACTCCAAATCATTTTATTCAGCCTTGGAGGGACTTTCTAAATTTGAGGAGTTAATCAAAACCTCCATTTACCCCTTCACTACACGAGTTCTCCCCAAAACTGTATAAAATTAAATGAGGGCAAGGAAAAATAAGAATAGGACTTAGGACTGAAGGGGATGAGTGCCATACGATAGAGCGATGAGGATTCACAAGCAACCTTCACTATACTCCTTTTACTCCAACCTGACCTAAAATTGCCATCTGTCCAAACTGAATACTTAGCTGTAACACCAGCTTAGTACTAGAATAGGAATGCTAGTCACGAAGAAGTGCGATGGAAAGAATGCAGAGCCACGTCACAGTCCACTTCTGCCAATAAGGTACGTGAAATAAGCCACACAAGGACGAAAATCTGGGCCAAGTTAAGGTGAAAGAACTACAATTCCTTCAGTACGATGACCTGGATTTATATTTTATTTTGCTACCTCCAGTCGATTTTATTCAACTTGGGAGAGATTTCTAGCAGTGAACGGATTAATGCAGGCTATAAATCTCACCCAATCAGCCCGAAAAGTTTGTAAAGCTGAATGGAATCGTCAGAAGCCAAAAAGAATTAAACAACACATTATCGGAGAAGACGATTAACCCTAGGCACAGCAACATCTTTATTCTTTTGCTGCCAGACGATTTTTATTAAGCTTAGGAGGCCCGTTGCAGCGAAGGGATTGGAGGCATTTTCCCTTCATCCCTTCAGTACGTGCGGGGAATAATTTCCAGACGATTTTACCCGGCTGGAGATTGATGTTTCGTAGTGATGGGGTAAAATAAAAATCTGTGGTGACGCCAACTGGTCTGTCTGCCGCCTACGATTTTATTCAACTTACGGGAGGATTCTGAGCGTGCAGGAAGTAGGGATAATTTTGTCGTGACGTCTTTTGTATTTTATTACTACTTCCGGCGGACGATTTTACTCAGCCCAGGAGGGGTCTTTGGCAGTGAAGGGGTTAACCACTTCACTCCGATGCCGTTGCTTTTTTTTAATCATTTTTAACTATTTCATTTAATTTTGGAGACCCTTCGTACTTGGGAATTTAATACAGTCTTCATTAACAACTTCGCTAAAAATGAAAAAAAGAAAAATCGTCCCTAAGGTGAATCAAACAGACTGGACATAGGAGTACAATTTTAAAAAAAGACGTGATCGTAGTGAAGGGTTCAAAAGTAACCTCCATCAAAACTTTCCCAGTATAAGCATTTTCCTAGATCAGTCTTGCTAACGCCTGACGATTTTATCCATCTAAGGAAAGGCCCGTGATAGGGAAGGGATCAGAAGCCTCCCCGACATATCGCTTCCCTCTGCTGGCTGATACTGCTGAACTGAGAGAGGTGTGCCGTGTTTCCCTGACCATAGATGATTCTCTTTTAATGTGCGTCAGGAAGGAAAGCGACGGGCATGCCTTGGTTGTGAAGACGACGCAGCGAAATCATGGTCCAACTTCTGACTCTGCCTGTACGTGCCGCCTTCTTAAAATTTGTTCCTGCTTCCGTCCAGCGATTTAATTCAAGCTTAAGGGAAACGTGTGGCAGTGGAGAGACCGCAAGAAAAAAGCTACATAAACCCCTTTTGGAACAGGATTGTAATTATAGTTTTGCTACCACCAGACGACTCTACTCAGCTTAGGAGATTTTGTTTATAAGGAAGGATTTAGAAACACTCTATTTACCACTTCAGTCCGATGTCGTAATTTCCTCTTGATTAATGCTACCTCCACACAATTTTATGCAACTACAGGAAGATTACTGGGACCGGAGGGTAGAACAAAGCCTTCACTGGGTAAAGAAAACCTCCATTAACCCCTTCAGTACGAGTGGCCTCTCCTACTGTGCACTGCTTGGTAGAGAGGGAAATAAATGGAACAGGTTATTGGGGTGAAGTGGTGATTCCTTTGGTACCAAGACGTCGCTTTACTCTGATCTTATTTATTTATTTATTTATTTTTACTTTTTTTGCCGCCATCCGATGATTTTAATTATTTTTGCTATAAACCTAAGGCTCCTGTCACGTAATGTACACAGCTAAAAGACAGTAATCGTACACAGCTAAAAGACAGTAATCGTACACAGCTAAAAGACAGTAATCGTACACAGCTAAAAGACGGTAATCGTACATAGCTAAAAGACGGTAATCGTGCACAGCTGAAAGACAGTAATCGCGCGAGTGTACAATATCCTCTTCCGGTTGATGTCTCTTATATTGTTCTTGTTGCCGCGGGACGATTTTCTTCAGCCTGGGACACCTCTCGTAGGGACTGGGATAGAAAAGTCAACATCCTTTACTCTTGGCTTATTCCTTAATCGGTTCTTGCTGTCACCACACGATTTTATCTTCTGTAGATTTTTTTTTGAGGGGGGGGGAACTGGAGGGGTTAGATATAATATGCAGTAACCCCCCCTCATCTTGAGAAGCCTGCCTCAAGTTGAATAAAATAGTCTGGTTGTACGGTTAATATATAAAAATACATTGCCGGGTTGAAAAGATTAATTCCTTCGCTACCAGCATTGCATAGTACTGACATCCACTTTTTACACATTAATTTGTTTTGTTAGTTCACGTACAATACCTGATTTCCTTTTGCACGGTAGCTACTAGAAGACGAATTTACTTTTCATCATGAAGGGATTCACTCGGGATGAATGACCCCCCACGCTCCACAAGAGGACCCTTCGTAAGCTGAATAAAATTACCTAGATGCAGCTTCAGTAAATATAAATGAACAAATAAAGTCGTCGTATGTAATCCCTTCAGTTCGGTGACGTGGTTTCCATTTTATTCCTGCTATCACCACACCCTATTATCCACCTCGGGACAGACCTCTCAGACTTGGAGAGATTAGACATATCCTTAACTCAACCCTTCACTAGTAGAGGGTAGGCATAAAATAATGTCGTCTTGTGGTGACAGAAAAATAAATATATAATTAAAAATAAAACGAAAAATACGTCTCTCTAGTGAAGGAGTCAAGCGTTTATACAAGGAGGTTTATTGACCGACACTATTATCAAAACATAAGGTCACTTTATTCTTTTATTATATTTTAGGTCAAGGAGATACTTACTGTATTGTCTCCGCTATTTTTTCAACTTAAATTTGCTTTACTCACATGCTGTTATAATATTAAGAATAGCTATATAAATAATAACACTAGGCAATCACTGCTTACACTTTTTATTACGCATCGGCTGTATGGAAAATTATGCCCTAATATTATTAAATCAATTTTCGCTTGATAAAAAACGGTATAGGACTGCTGTATAATTAACTCAACCCTCAGACGACCACAGGCAGCTCATGTAATTAATATAAACATCTTGGGGTTACAAAAATAAGTGTTACTTCTTAGGCCATGAAAGGATTACTAGACACGGATTGTATACTGAATACGATGGCCAGTCGGTAGCGAGAATATAATACTCAAAATTCCCCTCATCCCCAGTACTTTAGCCCTTTCAGATACGCCTTTTATTCTGGATAATGCTAGACGATTTTACTTCTGTTAAGACGTCTCTGAGATATGGAAGTTAGGTGGAAGTTAGTAAGCTTCATTTTCAATCAGACCGATATTGGCAAGATAAAACACCTTTGAAAAACTATGGCTTGAGACAGAAGCATGCATGGGTAGTTGTTAAATGGAGCATGCAACTTACTGATATGTATTATTTATTACTATTACCGTAATGTTGGTAGAGGAGGTGTGAGGGGAAGGGTGTGTGTAGTGTAGAGCTCCCCTTCCTCGCCTCCTCCTTCTCCTCCTCCTCCGCTCCACAGTGCTCCACAACCCAAGATCTTTCCCCTTTCCTGGCTCCCTCACCAAACACTCCAAGTTTTGATATTTTCCCAGTTTCCAGATTTCACTCAGGCACTGTAACTGAAACCAATTAAAATCCGGTTCACTTTTAATTCGACAGCGTGATTCAATCGGGTTTTTCCAACTCCGATGCGTTTTGTTTTGATTTTCCCTTTTCAAGTGGATGCGAGAGTGGGATAGGGGTGGTTTGAGAGAGAGCGCGCTTTATAACCACGTGCGTCTCATCCTTCACTCTCTAACTCTCCCACGCGCTCTCACTCACTCGCTCTCTCTCCCTCTCTCTCTCTCCGAATCCCCTATGATGCTAAACCTCAGGCCCCGACCAGAGAACTAAATGAGCTTTTCCCCGGACCACTATTTACCATCCCTCAACACCGTATATCGACAAGTGTTGCCTTTAGCGCGCGTCACTTCAAAACTTTCTCCCCCTTTTCCCAACTTCCCACTCGCGTCTTATCGCTCGACTGGTGTAGCTGGGACCAACCAAGCGTGCGGGTCCTTGAAATAGCCGATGCAAAGTCAAAGTGTGGAAATAATTACTTGAGAGATGTGAATATAAGTACGGTTTGTGCGGGAATTGAGTTACTGGCGACCTGTGGCAAGACAGAACCAGTCGCCACCCAGACCTGCCGTCAGCCAATTACAACGCCCGGCTGGGAGTAATGGACCAATAAAATCACGCTTCACTTGTGACGTCACGGGTCAGCAATGGCGCGCACTGGACGAGCTGGCGAAGGAGGCGAGACAAGGGAGAGCAAGATCTGGCGAGGACTGGCATCATCCTCACCTCGCTGCCGCCAGTTTCTGTTTGAGGGAGATTATTTGTGTTGGCGCTACACGTCACGGGATTTGAATGTATCTCAGTCTCGTCATTCTCAACCGCCAGGGAGAAGGACAGTTAAAATGGGGGGGAAGGGTGGGTAGGAGGGGGGAGGCCAAATTCTTACTCATTCCACCGCGACCACTCAAACACCGACTCCCAACCGCATTATCCAATTTCCAAATGTAAGGAAACTAATGGAATGTGAACGGCCCGGCCCTTCCCTCGCTCTCACACCCACTTAAATCGTGTTGCGTCTTGGTGTTGGGGGAACGCCGGATCATATGATTAAGCCACTCGGTACATAGATCATTAGGCAGCTAATTTGATGACTTGGTTTCTGCGCGTGCGACCCCAACAGCGACTGGAGGGTAACTGAGGGTGTTTGTGGATAATTGGGGATATTTATGGAGGCATGAGGGCGACTCCAGACGTTTACGAGGCTAACTGAAGACCTTTATCTAGAGGGGGAGAGAGAGAGAGAGAGGATTTTTAGTGGTGATATTATTTTTAAGCAGGTATGCTTCTCTTGATGTGACGCCAAGTTCATTAGGATGTGACTCCTATGATTAGCCGATTACATTTGCCTTTCTAGAGTTCGCCATCCCCCTTCTGGGCATCGGGAGGGAGATGAGGGTAATTTATATTAACCCGATGGCTGTCAATATCCAACATCTTCAGATACCGTCAAATCCATAGACTATAGGGTATGGTATCACTATGCATAACTTTATCAGTCCATGTAAAGTCACGAGAGAGAGAGAGAGGGTGGAGAGATGCAAGCTATTCAGTAATGAAGATTCTTATGAGCAAATGACTGGCAATGATTATGGGTAATGATTTTCTGCATTGTCCAACTCCTCATCCTGTGAGGGATGACCCCCAACTACAGTGTCTACAGGCATTTGTGTCCCTATTCAGTAACGACCCCTATTCCCACAACACTCCACCTTTTCGTCAATCCTAATCTTTCTAGCTTTTTCCTGGCCTATTGTAGATATGATTCTTTAACGACAACCTCTTCAATACGGTCAGGCCTATATATTTTCACAAATTTTTGCATCTCTGAGCAATTTTGTTTAGGAGGAAATGTCTAAAAATCAATTTCGGAATCTATCAAAAGTGAAATCAACCATCCTGACCTATGTCAGACCAAAGCGAAAAAGATGTTCTCTGTGTGAAGGGGTACAATGTACCAATCAGTAAAAAAGAATGGAATTAACAACAGATCTGTTGATTTTTTCGAGGCTGTTTGTTGTAAGATTATAATACATAACAAAACTGTTTTATGAGTTCCTTAGTTCATCTGGTTGTGAACTCAGTGGACTGCAGTCAGAAGATGCCCAACTGCAGTCCGTCATCCTTCTTTCGAGGGATAGGGAGGAAGCTGAGGGACTTTTGTACATTTGGGCAGCTGAGCCACTCGGTTATATCGGTGCCGCCACGGGAAGGTGTCCTTCTCCAGCACCAAATACAAAACCAAGTCACATTAACAAAAAAAAAAAAAAACTTTCACACATATCTCAGAATTAATAATGTAGGTAACAGCAGATGTTAACCATATCAATCATGAGAAACTCAAAGCTAGACTAGCTACAAACGTTTTGTTCTTTTCAGATTATAGGGAAACTTCAACTACTTCATTCTTGCTACGGCCAGACGATTTTACTCAGCTTTAGAGCGTCTTCTTGTTCTCTAAGGTTAAACGAAACATCACCATCACCGACAAATAACACGAGTCTTCCTACCGTGTCGCACCTTTTCTGTCCAGCTTCCTAAGGCAAGAGTTAACTGGCACATTCAGTCATTCATGTACACGATGTAGAACTCTGGAACAGCCTTCTTTTATTTGCCTTTCTCCTTGTCTATGATCTCCAGTCTTTCAAACGCAGTGTGTCCGGACACCCTGAAGTGAAAAAATTTTGATTTCGGCATCCTCTTGATGTGTCAGTTCTACAGACTATACCAGTCTTTTTTTTTTTTTAATGACGTCTTTATCTTGTGAAATTCTTGTTACTGCCACACTATTTTATTCAGCGGAGACGAGAGGTGTCACGGTAAATAGGTAACAACAACTGTATTAGTTAACCGAATCCGTCACGAACTACCGCTGGGTGTATCGCCTCTCTATACCCAACCCCAGCATCCCCGCACCCAGCCCCTTCA
>JAGKTI010028604.1:0-12901 GCA_018397915.1 Birgus latro | reverse complement strand
AACACACTATAACACTCTTCAGACCATACAAAACAAGGCCCTAAAAACAATCACAGGCTGCACAGCTACTACACCTACAGACCACCTACACCAAGAGACCAAAGTCCTCAAAGTCAAGGATCATCTAGACATGAGAGGCACCCAAATTCTCGCTGCAGGCTCCACAAACCCACAATATCCACTACACTACATGGCAGCACATCCACACACACCAAGGAACAAGATATCATACACGGATACTATCATCTCTTCCCCCCTGCCTGCCTCACACCAGCTTCCAGAAGCATATTCATACTCAAATCACTCGCTGTTCCATTCAGTCACTCAAAGACAACACAGCTGCATGCACGGCTTCCAGATGTCCATCCTTCCGAACGCTATCTCCCCCGTGAGGACAGGGTCCACTGGGCAGGCTGAGATGTGGGCATCATCCAGCCCTCTCAAGTTATTAGAAGAGGCCGGATGACTCTGTCGCTGATGCCTGTCCAGGATGTAACACAGCACCCCATACTATTAAGCACATCACAGAAGACTGCACTGCACACAATCACCTATGCCAACAACACAACATACACTCCTTGAGAGCTCTGTGGGAAAGCTCGGTCTCGGCCATGGCCTTCCTTAAGGACTCGGGGCTGTTCAGCCTGACTGCCTAGGGAACAACTACTACTGCTACTACTAGTAAATAATCAATTTGGAAAAAAATAAAAGCACTGCTTGAGGGCAGCCCAATCCATAACACCATATTGCTAAAGATGTTGCTTCTTGGGAGGGTCCAAAGGCAGTATTAGAACAACAGGACAGGTTACTGATATAAGACTGTAACTGGAGGAGATCAATGGAGTAAAAAGACTGATGGAATTGGCAGAACGTTAACTTGTAAGAATGGGTTGAAGAACTTGAGCTCTCTCCAAGATGGCCAAGGATATGGGTAGGGAGCAGCTTGCATTGAAGTTTCTTTGAGAAAAGTTGACTTGTTACCAGGCAGTATGTACTGTCCACTTCATTACATCTGCTGCTGATAAATGTACTTGGGTGACTAGTACTACAGTGAAGTACTGTGTTCTCTTTAAAATCTAACTAACCACAGGAATTCATCTAACTGCACAACTGATCAGCATTATGATGAACTTCTTGTAGTCAGATAACAAAAAACTGGGCTGGAGCATCCTTACATATGCCTCCTAATGCTCTGTTGTGATGCTAGTGCTACTTTAACATGTTTAAACTTCATTATTGTTTTCTGGCACAATAAATGCACCTGCAGAATTTCATGTACATAGGTAGCGAATAAAATAAATTAGTCTTACAAATGGTGGAGTGAGGGCAGATTCAAGAATGCGCGGGGAGCAACACGACGCAACTGGTTATTAGCCACCACCAGTCGCCTCAGTCTTGACAGCTGACCCAACACACCAGATCCAGAAACCTCACGCAGCTCATTGTCGGACAGCAGCCTGCAAGGGGCAGGGAAAGTTGTATGATACATCAAAACCTCATTATCAACAATACTTATTAGTACTGTACACTCAAAACTGTTTCTAGGCAGTGAATTCCAAGCAGAGCGCTCCGCTCTGGCCGTAGGGTCGGAGGATCGAATCCACCCAAGGGTCATTGGTAGACATCAGGAAGGGCATCCGGTCATAAAATGCTACACGCTCCAATCCAAAAAGGCCGACGCATGCAAGCATGTTGCAGCCTTCAAAAAACGAAACGGAGGGTTGGTGACCCTCCCTGTAAAACCACGAACTCAAATGACACATGGCCAGCTGTCAGGGGATTATGGCATCTGGCTATTGATAGATAAACAGATAATTTCTACAATCAGTACAACACTATTATGCAATCTTGTACTGTACACAAAGTTGCAAGGCAAAGTACAAAGAGTTAGAGTTGATAAATTACTGTATATTCTAACTACTTATTCAAGCTCTTAATGCAGCAAGAAAGTCTACTCTAAACTCGAAAAAGAATGCACTGAATAGTTACTGGTAATCAGACTCTAAACCCCAGACATATCATAAAATTAGTGAATATGAGTGAGAGTGATAAGTGCTTACAGGTCAGTGGTGTGAGGTGGAAGTGTGTCAGGGAGGTGAGTGAGGCCCCCAGCAGTGCAGTCAACAGTGGTGGCCCGGCAGGTACACCCACGAGGGCACTCTTCTGCAGTTACACATTCTCCAGCATACAGGGCCACTGTCCCATCAGTACCTGCCATATAACATGATAATATTAAAATTATACTATCTAATCTAATCAAGAGATTAAATGCCTGACACTTGACACTGTATACCTTACCATCACTAAACATTAACTTACTCAACAATTTAACAATTTAGGGATGATAAATAGCATAATAATTTTCCTTTATATAACTGACACACAATACAGTGTCGTGTTTGTGTGAACAGAACAGTACACAGGGATAATACAAAATACCAATGGGGGGGGGTCCACTGGTTAACACAGGGGTTGGCAACCTATGGCCTGCACACCTGACCTGGCCCATAAACTTAATCTGACTGGCCCACCAGTATACTCCACAAATTCACAAAAATATTCCCATTTTGCACTTAGTCAGTGAAAAACCATTATGTCTTACTGGCTGTTAATCACCATGGCAAACGCCAGTTTCAGTTTGTGTGAAAATGTGTGTATTCGAACAGACCTGAGCTCAGATTAGGAGGCTATGACGTGCTGCACCCAGCCCTCAGTAATCCAGCACTGCCAGAAATGGAAACATTATTGCCAAAATGGGATAATTTGGCCTGAGGGATAAACGATAACATGCATGAGCTATATTTAATAACTAATGATTATTTGAAAGAAATGTCTTTATATAAGTTGGTGCGATAATTTTGTCCCCAAAATGATAATTTAAAATGCTGTCCCCCCCACCACTCCACCAACAAGATAATATTGGCATCCACACATCAGTCTACCAGTTGCTTGTGAGGATAGGTGAGTTTTGTCCATCAGCAGACTTCGGTAACCAACTTGCTTCAATTTTTACTAAACAGTACTGTTTTGTTTCCAATGCTGTTCTTCCTATATGCATTGTTTGGTATGTTGTCCCTTGCTATGTTGTACTGTTTTTCTTTGTATTCCATAAATATGGATTTTGACAATATACATAATTTCTACTTCATATGTTTTCAGTCACAACATGGCAACAAAATGTAGGAAATGGATTCTGAATGTCAAGTGTTCCAAGAAATATGGACAGAGAAATATTTCTTTGTCAAACACAATCACAAACCAGTATGCTTGATTTGTTATGAATTTGTAACTGGCAACAAGGAGTTTAATTTGAAGTGCAACAATGGAACAAAACACAAGAATCTATTCACCTATCTATTGCCAAATGCCTTAATCCCATAAGGAATGGCCATAAACAAATCGCCTCCATGTCGCCCTGTCTCACGCCATTTCACTGCCTTGTTCCCAGCTCACACCCCCTTCTCCCACATAACCCTCCACTCCATCCCTCCATCTCATCCCTGGCCTCCCCCTCCCTCTCCCCCCTCCACCTCACTCACATACACTCTCCTCATCAGTCTCTCACTCTCCATCCTCTCCACATGGCCAAACCACCTCAATGTGTTTCTCCTAACACTATCACATCCACATCCACACCACAATGCTCCTTCACTTCCTCATTTGTCAGTCTGTCTCTCCATGTGACTCCACATGCTCTTCTCAAATAACTCATTTCCACTGCCCTCACTCCGACTTGTGTCCCTCCAACAAGGTCCAAGCTTCACTTCCGTACGTTAGAGTTGGTATCACAATACCTTCATGCAGTTAACTTTTTCACTTCCATGCTCACTTCCCTGTTTCATATCACTGCTTTCAGAGAACCAGCAACCTTTCTTCCTTGTTGTACCCTTTCAAGCACGTCACCCTCTAAACTTCCATCCTCACTCATCACACTAACCAAGTACTTAAACACACTCATATTTTCCATTTCCTCTTCATCCAACCTCACTGTACATTCAGTTACTTCATTCTCTTGAAGACCATAAACTTACTCTTTCCCACATTTACCTTTAAATTCCGTTTCTTACACACTCTCCCAAACTCATTAACCAAGCCTTGCAGCTTTCCTTTGTTTTCACTTAACAACACAGTATCATCTGCAAACAACAGTACAGGGAGTTTCCACACACTGCCCTCTCTCATTAGGGCTGCTCCAATATCCACTGTCCTACCTTGTATCTCTTTTATAACCCCATCCATATACAGACTGAACAACCAAGGAGACATGACACATCCCTGTTTCAATTCAACATTAAAACAGAAAAACTCACTCAGTTCACTGTCCACTTGCACTGCTGCATTAGCACCCTCATACAAACTCATCACTTCATTCAACAACGTCCCATATACTCTATATATTCTTAAAACTTTCCACAATCCTTGTCTACCCACCTTGTCATAAGATTTCTCCAAATCCATGAAGGCTGCATACAACTTCTTTCCCTTCTCTAGAAACTTTTCCACTAAACAACTAGGAATGAATATCTGATCTACACAACCTCTTCCCTTTCTAAAACCTCCCTGTTCTTCTTCAACTAATTCCTCTGTTATTTCCCTAACTCTGTCAATAAGTATCCTACCATATACTTTTCCTATTATACTAAAAAGATAAATGCCCCTATGACTACCACATACTTCTTTTTCCCCTTTTCCTTTGTACAGGGGAATAACTATACATGACTTCCAATCCTGCAGGACTTTACCTTCCTCCCAGGCCAATCTGCACATATTGCACATCCATTCTACCCCATGCTTCAACATTTCACCACACACTCCATCAATTCCTAGGGCTTTCCCCATTTTGACTTTCTTCACTGCTTCCAAAACTTCCATCCTACTGATTTCTTCCTCTCTTCTCACATCCCTCCTTCTTCCAGCCACTCCTCAGCCACTTATACTTGCATTATCTTCATCCTCTATGTTCAATAATTCCTTAAAGTGTTTTCTCCATCTGCTCACTTTTTGTCTTTTCACCAGTGGTAATCTACCATTTCTATCTTTCACTCCCCAACTAGCATCTTTAACACCCTGTCTCACTCTCTTTACCTCTTTCCAGAACATTTTCTTACACTCCCTCCACTTTACACTCAAATTCTTTCCAAATTTCTCATCCATTCTCTTCTTACTCTCTCTTACTAATCTTTTCACTGCTCTCTTCCTCTCTACATATAACTCTCTTCTGTCTCTCAGCTTCCTCCACACCCTTGTTTCTTATCCACTCACTATATGCTTTCTTCTTTTCTGCCACAGCCTGTCTCACCTCTTCATTTCACCATGCTGTTCCTTAATTCCCCTTTCGTTTTCTCTTCACCCCACACACCACCTCACATGCTGCACAGATTTCATCAGTGAATACCTTGCATACACCTTCCATGTCCCCTATCTCCTCCAAATCATATTTACCCAATCGCTCCTCTGCTTCTCTCTTATATTCTGCCTTTCTTCCATCCTCTTGTAACCATTCCACTCTCCTTGTATGAGCTATTTCCTCCTGTCCTTCCCTTCTGCTATTCCTCCACATCATTTCAACCTTGACTTTCACCACTACCATGTGGTGGTCAGAAAGTCCACTCCCCCAACCTCTATATGCTCTTGCATCCATTAAACCTTCTCATTCTATCATCCACACACACACACACATAATCAATCGCTGCCTTCCTTTCATCCAGTTCACCACCCACCCTTCTCATCACTCGCCATGTATACCTGTGGATCATTTTGTGTCTGAGGAGGGTACTGGCTATCACCAACCCCCCTCCCAGTACAAATGTCCACTAGAGCACTGCCATTCTCATCCACTTCAGCAGGCACACCCCACTCACCAACTACTCCATCCACCTTATTATTCATATCTCCAATCAAAAACACTCAATCGGAGTACTCCTTTCAAACTTTTCCATGCACGCTTCCACATTTGTCCAGAACTCTTCTTTCACTCTGCTTACACAATCTTGCATTGGTGCATACACACACACACAATCGCCCACATTTGTAGTCCAACTTTCAATCTTACCCACAGAATCCTTGAGCTGACAGATCTGTACTCTTATATTCTCCTTCCATCTCTTGCACACAATAGACACTCCTTCCTTTGCCCTCTCATTCTCACCCACTCCTGCACATATACCCTATCCATACTCCCGTTCTCTCACCTCCCCATTTAGTTTCTGTTAATCCACATACATCTACTTTTGCACCCTCAAGCACCTGGACAATCTCTCTCTCTTTCACCTCATCATTTGCATCCCTTACATTCCATGTTGCAATCCATACCAAGTCCTTTGTTCGGTCCTTAGTCGTCACCTGTTGGTCAATCCTAGTCCAAGGCTTCTTGTTCGTATTTTTAGTTAGTTGTTTTCTGGGAAGGGGCATTAACTCTCTGCCAACCCACTTGTTGTCACGTAGGGAACACGTGTTTGTTAGTTATAAGGTTACCACCCGGCACTGTAAATGATTTCCTGGTTTACAAGAAATCATTTGGCTTGCCACTCAGTATAGAGCTACCCTAAAAACATAGTACCGCTACACTAAGTGGGTGGATGATGGGAGCCCCCACCTACCACTAAAAAACACAGAGTTAACTAGACAGATAAGAAAAGAAGAAACTGCAACGATGAAAGCAAGTTAGGAAGCACAGTCTTCAGTATTTATCAAACAAGTTGCAGAATCAGGGAGAAGTACATGTACCAGTTATGCAGCTAGTTCACTAACAGCTGAAAATAGGAATAATTCACTGAGAGAGAGTTTGTTATGGAGTGTCTGATGGTTGTGGTAGACGCTGTTTGCCTAGAAAAAAATATATATATATATATATATTTTCTAATATCTGTCTGTCTGCAAGAACTTGACACGGGTTGATGAATGTCACCTGATGTAAAATAAGCACTAAGTGGCTCTTAAATATCACACTGACTCTCACTGAATGTAGGCTGGCAGTATGACTACACTGAACTATCAAAGTAATTAGTAAGTACAGTACTGTGAATAAGTATTTCTATCACACATGCTGATAACTGTTTTAATGAAAGTTAATTCTTTTGCTTCTAATGCATTAATTTTATAAAAACTGTGTAATCATCATCATCATCCTGACCTTTCCCACCTTAGGGCAGGGTGAGAAGAAGCAACATCCAGACACTCTAAATTTGCCTAATTCAATGGGCCATGCTTCCATTCACTCATCATTCAAGCCCATGGAATCCTGGCTCCATCAAATTGCATTCAGTATAAACTTTAGGAAAGACTGAATATTTCTATTACACATGGGGACATTTGTTTCAGAGAGTGTTATTAGTCCCCTACTGGTGAAAACAGGAGGACTATAAGTTTGCGCAGTTGTCAGTACATCTGTCCATCTGCAATTTTGTGTCTGCTTTGTAACTTCCAAATGCATGGGCAGAGTCTGATAAAACTTCACACACTTGTTCACCATACCATGAGGGTGTGTCACTCGCAACAACCAGCCATCTACTCCCAAGGTCAAGGTCACATTTGGGGCTCAAACAAGGTTGGGTGCTGTCATACGCATCCACATTGATGTCTGCTCTGTAACTTCTACATTCATGGACAGATTTTGATATAACTACACACAATTGTTCCCCATACCATGTGGTTGAATCGTGCAGAACAACCAGCCATCTACTCCCAAGGTCAAGGTCACACTTGGTGCTCAAACACGGTGCTGTCCGTCTGCAATTTTGTGTCCACTCTGTAACTTCCACATGCATGGCCAGATTTTGATATAACTTCAAACAACTGTTCCCCATACCATGATGGTGTGTTGTGCACAACAACCTGCCATCTACTCCCAAGGCCAATTACATGTGTATGGTTATCATCTGACATGGGACTTTGTATTGCATGGCAATACCGAATGCACTTGTTTCTAATGCATAAATTTTTTAAGAAGTAGTACTCATTGTAATTTTAGGAAATATACTTTGAATAAATGTTGTTCTTATTAACACATGTTTTTATATATTATTATTATTACTGGAGGAGGGCGGTGTAGTCTTTAACAAGTTCAAAACATCAATGGTTGCCAACCTCTCAGTTAACACATCCAACTTGCAAAAAGTAGAACCTGAGTCTGGTTCTTGGGCTGATCAGACTGGAGGACTCAATTTCCTTTTCCCTTGTACCTGTTTATCCAATGGCACAATTAGGGACATACATATGGAATGCATCCTGCTGATCGCAGTCTTGAGAACGACTGGGGCAGGAAAAAAGAAACAAAAATTGCTGCTAAACAAACCTTTCAAATCCTTCAATCCAGTGACATTTTTCACTCTATTCTTGCTTGTGTTAGATGACGTTATTCATGTTGGATGAGCCCCCAGACTGTGAATGAGTTAGTTAAGGCTATACCTAACCCAACCAGTTCAGAAGGTCTCTCCTAAGCTGAATAAAACTGTCAGGATATTGCAGGAGTAAAATGTCAGTGAAAAAGTGAAGCTTGGAACTTCTTGGAGGGACAGAAGTCAAAAATGAGAGCAGTGGAAATGAGTTATTTGAGAGGAGCATGTGGAGTCACATGGAGAGACAGACTGATAAATGGGGAAGTGAAGGAGCGTTGTGGTGTGGATGTGATGAGAAGCGTTAGGAGAAACACAATGAGGTGGTTTGGCCATGTGGAGAGTGAGAGACTGGTGAGGAGGGTGCATGTGAGTGAGGTGGAGGGGGGGAGAGGGAGGGGGAGGCCAAGGATGAGATAGAGGGATGGAGTGGAGAGGTATATGAGAGATGGGGGTGTGAGCTGGGAGCAGGGCAATCAAATGGCAAGGGACAGGGTGACATGGAGGTAATTTGTTTGTGGCCACCCCTCACAGGATTAAAGCGTCTGGCAATAGACAGACAGACAGATATAAAATATAAAATATGTCATCAGATTCTACAGGTTCAATACAAGAGGTCTTTGCACCGATGTAACATACACTTAAGACGTTCCTCAGTGAGTGCATTGAGTTTGCGACGCTGGAGCCATCGGGGGTGTTCGCAGCGGGCACCAGAGGTCTCTATGGGGTGCTGCTCCAGGTAGTCTGACAGCCACTGTATGGAGCAGTCACACACAAAAGGGTTGCGGCCAAGGTGTCTGGAGGAGCAAGAAGAGGGAAAGTTATTGGAAAGTAACGTGACTGGGGGAAGAGTGGTAGAAATGCAGGGATCGTGCTGCCAATCACCATTGTTGCAATTTGTGATAAAAAATAAATCTAGGTGATAGTTTTTCAAGTTTTAGATCTGGTTTTAGAGTTTTAATCTCTTTAAGGGGATCACCTGGTTGTTACCCTGAACGTGTCAGTAGATTTCTTCCGATTTCAACGAGATTTAGCACACATATAGAGGGCTATTAGAGATAACGATCGATACCTCATAATTAAAAATTGGTAGATTTGTTTTCGAATTAGTTACAAACTGGGGTAAACTGAATGCCATTGTTAAGAATCGACGTATTCCTAAATAATGCTTTGTATCATATATTTTTGGTGTTCACACAACTCACAGAAGGTGTGTCTTGAACTGAAACTCGTAAATTTGTGGTATCATATCTAACTATGACACTAGATGATGAGGAAATTAAGTAAAATTTGTTCCCTCCTAGTCAGATTTGGAGGAGATGCTGTGCACAAATGGGGAGGAGTATAAAAATTCGATGAATTGGATTTACAGAACTTTTTACACGCTTTCAATTGATATCTAAAGGATCCTCGTACGACCAATAGTAAATGATCTTATTGATCTCAACGGTCACTAAATTACATTGTGAGAAAACGGCCCTCAAAGTTTCCCCAACTTTGCAAACATACTGTGCACGAAAGGGGGGAAGTAGAATAGAATGCCTGGGTTACCTTATAGAACTTTTTATGCCCTTTCAATTGGTATATAAGGAACCGTGTACGACCTATAAGTACCAAGCTTATCGAGAATTTTGAGAATACATTGTTGCCAGGAGGTGTACTGCGAGGGGCAAACACTGTTGTCTGCCTTGTTGTCTCCAAGATGTCTCAGAATGCCCCAGCACTGTAGTCTGTGTCTCGTCTCCATGCTGTTTTTGAAAGGGCCCAACTCTGTAGTGGGTGTCATCATCTCAAAGGTGTCTCAGGAAGCCCCAAGAAAGTAGTCTGCTTTGTCTCCATCCTGTACTGAGACGTCCCCAACACATGTAGTTGGCCTCGTCATCTCCAAGTTGACTCAGAAGGCCCCACTACTGTAATCTTTCTCGTCATCTGTGCCCTCCTTACTCCGACGCCTGACAGTTTTCTCAGGGGTGCGTGATCTATTGTGGTCATTTTATGGGCCTCACCCTCCCACCTCATGTTGCCCCACTCCAAGACGACCATCAAAAGTTTGAAACAAGGTAAAAATTGACTGATTTTTTACTGGTTTTCAGCAGTAATATTTCACAGGCATATAAGGGAATGTTGAAGGATTATTTTTACGGGCAAAACTCAACTTCACCCAGACCTGCCATTTTCTGCCATTTTCAACTGGTCAATCCCCTTAATTGAAAGAGAAATGAAATGGTAAAAATGAAAATGTGGAACAGAATATTTTGTTCTAACAAGAAAAATAACAACTAACAATATATGTCTATATATGAATCTTTGTTCTTCATTTTAGATTTTCGTGATGGTGGTTAGGTAGAGCTTGCTATACCTGAAAGTAGAAAATAATACTGTATAATGCAATATGATACAGAATGGAAAACAATAAATGAAAATAGAAAAAGTTGGATTATTTTTCGAATATAATTAAACAACTATTGCATGTTGTTATGTAAATTAATTGGAAAAAAAAAAACTGGTTCATCGTGAGGAATGGAATCTTTTGAAAAAGTTGGCTACATCTTTTTTTAGGCCAGGGCTAACCCTGGAAATGTGAGGGAGGTAGGTGTGAGGTAAAGGAATGATGATGGATGGATAGAGAAAGAGAGGAGGGAAAGACAGAAATAAGAGGGAAATGATAATGTGTGGAAAGGCAGGTAAGAACGTGTGGTAGCTGGGAAGAACGGAAAGTAGAGAAGGAGAAAAATGACAGAGGGGTACAAGTATGAACTAGGGAGAGATGGACTGGAGGAATAGGGTGGAACTGAACGAGAGGGGGGTGAGGGGGGACAATAAAGGCTAGGTAGGGATGTGTTGTAACTGGTGTGAGAAGGAGGTAAAGATGGATGAGAACATGGAGAGAGAAATGAACGAGACAGAGGAGAGAGAAATAAGGGGGAATGATTAGGGGCGGAAGGACGAGAGGCAGGAATAAGAGGGAAACAGGGTGTGAAGACATAGTGAGAAATGAGGATGATAAGACAGAAATAAGAGGGAAGAAGGAATGAAAAACAGGGAAAGACAATAGCATGGAAGGGAGTGGGAGACAAATGGGATGAAGGATGTGAGAAGGAATGAGAAAAAGATGGACACACAGGAATGAGAGATCAAAAAGTAAGGAGGGAGACAGAAAGAAATGAGAGTGATATAAGGAGGTAGGAAGAGATGAGCATAAAGTAATGAGAGAGAAAATACAGGGAGAGGGGAATGAGTCATGTAAGGAAGCAGGAAGAGAGAGAGAGAGAGAGAGAGAGAGAGAGAGAGAGAGAGAGAGAGAGAGAGAGAGAGAGAGAGAGAGAGAAGAATGAAAGGGAAATGAAGGGTGGGGGGATGTGGAGAGTAATGAGAAGTAGGTGGAGAAGGATGAGAGAGAGGGAGGAATAGGTAAAGAAGGGAGGAGACACAGAAATGAGAATGAAATGGAGGTGGGAAGGAGAATGTGGAGAATGAAGAAAAGGTGGAGAGAGGGAGGGAAACAAGTGAAGGGGAGTGAGGAAAGATGATAAGGAGGGTGTGAAGAAAAATGGACAGTGATGAAAGGAAGGATTTACAAATGATGGGGATGGAAGAATAGGGACAAAAATGGATGAGACACTGACGAATGGGAGGCAGACAGGAACGAGAATAACAATGGATGTAGAGAGGCGATTGAGATGAAAGGGAGATAGGAGGAATCATACGGATAGAAGAAAGTAAGGATGAATGTAGAATGGAGGAGGAGGAGGAGGAATGAGGTGGGAGGAGAGAGGAAAAGGACACGGAGGGAGGATGAATGACGCGGAATCTGAGGGATGGAAGAAAATAGAAAAATAGTAAGAGAGATGGAGGGATGAGGAGATACAGAGGGAGAAATGAGAGGGAGATGAAGCAGAAACGTTGAGAAAGAAATGAAAAGTGGAAGAGGGCAGACGAGGTAGAAAAGGATAGGAAAGAGATGGAATAGGGGTAGGAGAGGTGGAGGAAGACAGAAGAGACAGACAACGATAGAAAAGTGGTGGAGGATGATAAGAATGACATGGAAAACGATAAATTAAGAGGTAGGCGACGGGAAAAAGAAGGATAGGAATGAAGTGAAGAAGGATAGCAATGTGGTGGAGAAGGATAGCAGAGTGGTGGAGAAGGACAGCAGAGTGGTGGAGAAGGATAGCAGAGTGGTGGGGGATAGCGAAGAGGTACAGAAGGATAGGTATGATGTGGAGAAGGATGGGAATGAGATAGAGGAGAATAGGAGAGGTGAAGAGTATGAGAGGTGGAGAAGGATAGGCGAGGAGAATGACAGGAGAGGTGGGGAAGGATAGGAAAGGTGGAGAAGGATGGGAGAGAGGTGAAGGTACAAAGATACAAAGGAGAGGCTGAGAAGGACAGGAGAGGCGGAGAAGGGCTGGAAAGAAGTGGAGAAGGATAGGAAAGGTGAAGAACGATTGGAAAGACGTGGAGAAGGATAGGAAAGGTGGAGAAGGACAGTTAAGAGATGGAGGATAAGAAATAGATGGAGAAGAATACGAAAACGGAGAAGGATATAAATGAGGTGGACATGGATA
>JAGKTI010028603.1:0-12901 GCA_018397915.1 Birgus latro | reverse complement strand
TGTGTTTCAGTCATACCAGGTGCCTCTGCTTGTGCAGTCTGATATTCAATAGGTCTATCCATACACAACGGGTAGTCTGGGACACTAGAATGTGACCGCAAACTGTATCTGCAATGTGGTGGAGCGTGAGGTGTGGTGTGGTGTGGAGGTGAGGGAAGCTGGCCTTGACACTCAGTGGTGGCTTGCCGCAAACCCGCCGAGTTGCCAGTTACACCATTACCTATAGCTTGACTTGCTTGTGGAGGAGGCAAACTAAAGTCAATTACAGGCCCTGGGATACATTCTTCCTCATTTATTTCCTCACCTTCATTTTCCCCTTCATCCCTCGTCTCTCCACCTTCATGAATAGGATAAGCCATTCTCGCATTACGATTTTGCTTCCTCGTAATACACTCCTCCTTGACCACTTTCACCCTGTCAGTGTGTAAAGTGGTTACTTTCCCCCCTTGTATAGGACGAACCTTGATGACAACATCATTTACCTGATCAATTACACGATAGGGTCCTGAAAACAAAGGCTGCAATATCCTTGCCACCCCCCTGGCAGGAACAGTCTTCACATAAACACGATCCCCTACCATAAGTGGTTTTGTCATACATCGCTTCGCCCTTTTGTTCTCATTCTCTGTGCTCGCACGATTGAGAAAGTCCTGGCATCTTTCGAAAACCTTTGTTGCCATGGCGGCAAATACATTAAGTATATCCTCAAGGTTGTACTTCAAAGATGGGTCCTGCACTACATGATAAGGCATCTGTGGGTCCCTGAGAAAAAGCAAGAAGTAAGGAGAATCACGGATAGTCCGATTATATCCAGAGTTATAAGCCATCATAGCAACTGGTACCATTCTATGCCAGTGATTAGCGTTCTGGTCCACCATGGTTCGTATTATTTGAATGATGGTGCCATTTGCCCTCTCCACCAATCCATTAGAGGATGGGTGATAAGGAGTAATGTTCACATGTTTCATATGCAACAAACGTGCCAATTCCTGAAACACCTTGTTAACAAATTCAGTTCCTCGATCAGTGACTAATTGTTGTGGAGTTCCGTAAACACAAATGACTCGCTCTACAAACACTCTAGCCACCTCTTCGGCAGACTTAGACTTTAATGGTTCCGCGATGAGACATCGAGTCATCGCATCAATGAAAGTCAAGACATAATAATGCCCTTCCTCTGATCTATTTAGTGGACCAATCAAATCCATATGACACCTGACCCATGGGGCAGTGACATCGGGGAAACGGAGAAGCGGGCTTGGGGAATCCCCCGAACGCTTCGAACGTATTCACTGGGTACACTCTTTGCAAAATTCCACGACATCTCTCTCCATCTGAGGCCAGTATGCAAACCGTCTCGCGCGAGTTAAAGTAATCTTGGTTCCACCATGACCAGATAACGGTAAGCAATGAGCAAGTCTAAGTGCAGAATGAACGCTATCTTCTGGGACTACAATTTGGAATACTTCCCCTATGCCAAATGACCGACTCTCCTTCTTATAGAGCAAACCGTCTGGCAACAAATGAAAGCAGTCGAACTTTGCTGGCAATTTTGGTACCTCCATAGTCTCATTCCGCAAATAACTCTTTAATCTACCCCAAACTGGGCGTGAATCTTGTTGTCGCCTTATCTCAGTGACATCCCAATCTATTGTGTCTACTTCCACAGCGCCTGAACTCACAAGTAGTGCAACTTCATCTTCATCATTAGGCCGAGTCGTTCTCAAACGGGATAGAGCATCCGCTACAATATTCTGCTGCCCTGGTAAATATTCAACCTTGATGTCATATTCGGCTACCTGGATTTGCCATCTTGCAATCCTCCCTGAAACCGCATTTTCATTAAACAACCAAGTAAGAGGTCGATGATCGGTCTGAATCAATATCTCATAACCCAAGATAAATGGTCTGTTCACCTTCAACCCGTAAACAATGCTCAGCACTTCCTGCTCTATCGTAGCATAGTTCAACTCTGCCTTGTTTAGAGCACAGCTGAAAAAAGTTAATGGCCGAAGGAACCTTTGATCATCTTTCTGTTGCAAAACTCCGCCACCAATCGCCGTACCGCTGGCGTCCGTAGTTAACACAAAAGGTCTATCAAAGCGAGGAAAAGCTAGCAATACATCTTCTGCTAACTTCCGCTTAAGTTGGCAGAATGCGCGGTGTGCCTCCACACTCCACTCCACGCGCTGCTGCGTGTTCATCACGTCTTTCTTTCCACGAGTAAGTTTCGTGAGTGGTGCTGCTATCTGGGAGAAATTTTCCACAAACTGGCGATAATAATTCACTAACCCCAAGAAACTCTGGAGTTCTTTCAAAGTACTAGGAACCGCAATATCTTGGATTGCACGGATTTTCTCTGGCTGAGGGCGTAATCCCTCAGTGGTGATGACATGGCCTAAAAAGGATACTTCTTGTTTAAAGAAACTACACTTCGGCAATTTAATAGTTAGCTTTGCCCCTTCTAGACGTCCCAAGACCTCATCTAGGTTATGTACATGAGCATCAAACGTCTTTCCATAAATGATAATGTCATCCAAAAAAGAATGGGTTATCTTTCCCATGAGACCGATCATGACTTCATTAATTATACGCTGGAAAGAAGCCGGCGCATCTTTTAATCCAAAAGGAAGGTTACAATATTCCCAGTGCCCTTCAGGTGAGGAAAAAGCCGTGAGAGGCTTAGACTCCTCATCCAAAGATATCTGGTGATAACCCTGCTTCAAGTCTAAATTACTGAAGTACTTATTCTCACCTAACTGTGAAAGAATATGCTCAATATTGGGCAAAGGGTAAGGATCTGTAACTATCTGCTTATTTAAATGCCTAAAGTCTAAGCAGATCCGCAAGCCACCATCCTTCTTAACTACTGGAACTAGTGGTTAAGAATAAGGTGAACGAGAAGGCCTGATAATCCCCTGTCTACGTAAATCCTCAAGTTGGTTACGTACTTGATCATGCCACTTCGTTGGTATGCGGTATGGCCTACGGTTCACTACCGATCCATCTGCACATATGTGATGATAGAAGTATGGTGAAGTAGTAAGTGGGTCCTCTGGTAATGCAAACACATTTGGGTGTGCCCTTATTAGCCTTTTTAATACTCATTTTCCCGGCTAGAAGGAATTGTCATTTGATCTTCCTCCGTGTACAGTTTCCGGAGTCTATCCTCACTCATTACACTAGTGATCTGATCTCCCTCTTGACCCACTTGCTCCTCCCCCCACCTGACTTCTTCATAAGGGGATACAGTACCTACCCTAAATTCCTCATCTATAAATATCCTGTCAGGGGTTAAATTCGCATACGCGACCGTGAAACATGTTCCTTCCCCTGTTGCCCCATTATCCACTGGACTTACAATGCCTGGCCACAACACTGCCGCAATCGAACTACCAATGTTCGGCATAAACATTCCTACCTCCCACCCACTTAACGCTGTCTTTAACGTTATTGCTCCGTATGTGTAAGGTTCCAGAATGTCTGTCTCATTCGTGACACAATGTCTTGTCACAAATTCCTCTTCCTCGGATGAAGGAACTGTTTCAGTTATCACAAAAGAAGGATTGAACTCTACACGAGAAACACTCCCTCCCTCGGTCACCAAATCAAGTTCCTCTTCCCCGACTTTTATACATAGCGGGTTGGCAGTGATACTTAGGCTATGTGCGAATATGAAATCAACTCCCAAAATTATGGAAACGGCTGAGGGTAGATCCCTCACTACCACAAATTCCTGATTATATTTTCTATCACCTAATTCTACCTGGAAATTCACCAATCCCAATATGTCCATTGCATCACTGCTAGCGGACACCAAACCACCGCCTCGATAAGGTCGGAGATTAGTATCAGGCCCTGACGCAATTTCATAGGTCTGTTGGCTAATCAAAGATTTACAAGCTCCTGTATCCAGAAGTATCTCACAATGTAAATTCCCACACATGCCTTTTACCACCACCAACTTCGCTACTTCATCACTCGTAGTGACAGTTACTAAGTCCCCCAACCCGATTCGTCCGGCTTTTTTTTTCTTCCTCGGGTGACTTAGTCTTTTTCCAATTACACTGATCTGTACTGTGTGTAGTACTCTGACATTCCCTACATCTAGCTACTGGCTGTCCGGGATTATCCACACGGACTGCACAGTGCTCAGCTCTGTGTTCCGTCATGGAGCAACGAAAACATTTGATCCTTTTCCTCTGCTCCTGTGACAAATGATCATACTTCCCCCGTTGGAGTGGCCTGTCCGCACGACATCGTTTGGTGAAGTGCCCTGGCTTCCCACACCTATGGCAATCATTATTGTCACGGGAACTGGCACCGCGTGAACCTGGATGAGTGTCTGTGCTGCCACTCGCACCCGTACGATTCCTCGCCCCAGTGTTCGGCTGAAACTTTGGCCTCGGCAACGCACTCACACTGCCTGCACTCGGGTTCACTCAAGCAATCGTTCCCTGTCTCTTTTCTTTCAATACATTGTCTTCTGACAGAGGCGAATTTGTCTTCTCTGCCCACTTGACTCCCTCCTTCGCTATTTCTACTGGGTTATTGTATCTGCTCTGAGGAATATGTGCAACATATTGTTTAGGAAACATGTCCAAAAAATTATTAACAATGATAAGATTCACTGATTCCTGGAAAGTTGAACGTACTCTAACAATCCTATCCCCCAGACTCTGTAACCTGTAGAAGTAGTGAAGTGGGGTTTCCCTGGGGTTCCTTTTGCCGTAAGTAACTCCCAGTGTAACATCTCTAGACTCTCCTCGTTGTAATACTGTTCCCGCACACCATTTTTGAACGCATCCCAGTCCCCACCAGATTCCCGGATTAAAATCTCCATAATCTCTTGCGCAGGACCGAGTGAAAATGTCCTAGCCACCTCCATTCTCCCTTTCGTAGTCCACTTCGTATCGTCATCGGTCCTCATCTCTATGTCATTTAACCAGATCATAACATCTGGCTCCAATCGTTTTCCTGGATATTCCGCTGAGGAGCGAAATTTTGAACTACAAAAATATTTCATAGCCCCCAATTGTTGAATGGGATTCTTACTATTACCTGAGATGGCCTGTGACAACTGCTGCGATAACTGTGCAATATCTCCCCCAGTACTTCCTGTAGTGGTTCCAACACCACTACCCGAAGGGTTAGGATCAGTAGGTGTTGTACTCATTGTGTCAGAGTCTTCCGTGTCAGAATCGTCAGAAACAGAGTCAAAATCGGCAGAAACAGAGTTAAAATCAGCAGAAACAGAGTCAGAATCGTCTGAATCAACTAATTCCTCAACTGGGTTTGCAGAACAAATTAAACGAAAAAATATTCACTTCACTATTTCTTCCTTCCAGTTCCTTTAAGTTATTTCCTTTAATTATTCAGAGTTGGGAATAACAATTAAAATAACTGTATCCCCAGTGCTGCAACCACATGTCGCGCCCTCCCTTAATACAGAAATGATATTTATCTCGGGAATATTATCCTCCCGTATTTAGTACTTTGGAAGCGTGAAACATTAGACATTGGCAATGTGCGACTTCGGTTTTCACTATTCACATATACTCAGAACTGGGAACTGGAAGAAGTGAAAAAATGATATGGCTTTTCTAGGCTTTAATTATAAAAAGGTATTCACAATATATTCACATACATAAAAATCATGAGGTATTTTCCCACCTCATTTCACTTCATATAAAGTTCCGTGCTAGAAACCGCACTAAAACATCTACACTCAGTTCACTTTATTACTAACACTATATTAATTAATTAATGCTCTCATAAAAGTTCCGTGCTTTAAAATCAACCTTATATATTTAATCCTGTAATAGTCACTAGTGCTGTTATAAGTAAAGCACTCTCATTTATTCACTTATCTATGTTAGGTTACACTGTTACATTAGTACAAGAAAAACACATTTAAACACCTAAAATCTTCTCTCCTTCCGTTTCTTTCTAAGTAACTAGGAGTCTTTTTACCAGTCCCAGACGACAGACAAATAATAGCACTGTTCAAAAGTTGTACCCGCGATTACATAAGCTTGTACTTTAACTCACTGTCAACAGAAGTGCTCTCATGTCGCCCCTGGAACTCTACTTCCTTTCGGCTTCAGTTACGTCCTCGTGATGTTTCGCTGCCCCCCAGGCTGCGTCCTCTCGCCACGACAATTCCTTCAGCTCTAAGTATCAAACTGAGCTCTGTAACCTATCCTGGCCTCAAGGGTTGCCGATGTTCACCAGCAGGTCACATGGTTGCGAGGTGGGTGATGGCCTCACCCACTCATCCACCGCCCTCATCCACACGTCATCCACCGTAGAGGCCCGAGCAACTGCCAATTCAGCACCCGTTCCCATGGCGGCAAACTGCAAGGTCAGCACGTGTTCCCACCGTCTGCACAACATCCAACCAACACCACTCCTCTGACTCCCTTTCTCTCTCCTCCTTTCTCCTCAGCTTTCACTACTTTCTCTCTCAACCTTCCTTCCTTACTCCACCTCCCTATACCTATTGTCCGCAGCTATACGTGGAGCTGACATCAAACTCCCTGCTCTCTCTCTTCTGTCCGTGTATCACCCTAAACTCACGTCCAGCAGGTGTACTCGTATCCACACCTGTTACAGCTGTGTGTCTGCTTACATCTGCCTGAGGAGAGGCTTGTCAGCTTCAAGACAGAAGGTTTTGGCAAGAAAAGATGTCTTAAGATTTTTCTGTCAAGAATGACCTAGAAAACTTTTGAAATACAGGATGCTAAAGCCATTGGGCAAAAGTTAGAGAGAGAGGCTGAAACAGAACAAACTTCCAGCAAGAAGGAAAGGTGCAAACTGACAGACAAAGGCAAAAGAGTTTACCTAGATAGGGTGCAAGCACAGAACCACAGTTCTTGAGGACAACAGGAGGGACTCCATCAGGCCCATATGTCTTGTTAGTACTGAGGCCAGTGATGGCAGAAAATACATCAGCTGAAGTAATCGTAATGTCAGCTATGAGGAAGAGGGGGAAAGTGATGGAGGAACAGCACTGGAATCGTCCAAGGTGGAACTGGAAGAGAAAGTCTAGTGAACAATCCTGCTTTATTAGTAAAACAAATAGCTATAGAACCATTAGAGTGGGAAAGAGCTGGGAAGGATAATGAGGTAAAATTGTTAGCAAGATTTTTGGCAAGGTTCCAGAAGGAGCTAGAAGAATTAGAGTTTGAGAGTTCAACGGATCTAGTATGAATGAAATCATTTTTAGCAGAGCGAAGAACAGACTTAGCATGATTCTGGGCAGAAACATGAAAAAGATGCGATTCAGGAGTTGGCTGTTGTATGTTTTGTAGGCTCTTTCCTTACTGTGGACAGCATTAGAACAAGCATGATTAACCCCTACGCATCAGTTGGCGTGTATAGCCGTCACAATTGGTGCGCGGAGCACCACCAGTGGATGGGATTAGCTGCAAGCATCTTCCCGCCATCCTTTGAACTAACGACCATTTTCTGACACCCATAAGGTAGGTAGGTCCCCCAGGTACCCCACGGATGCCCAGCTCAGTCTGTACATCACTGGTAGAGTGAAGGGTCATGTCTTCATCATCATCCTTGTCCAATTCCTTCCTACGCATCCTGATTGCATCATGGACCCCCATGAAAGTTCTGCCCTTAGTGCCAGGGAAAGGGCTCATGCCTCGGAGGACAGCATGTCCCCACAGACACTTAGTAACAATCCTTCTTCCGAGAGGTTACCATGTGGAGAGTGAACTCTCTTACCCTCTGACCCCTTCCTGCTCTCTGATGCCTGAAAAGGCTCTCAAACTCCTGCAGGAGATGGGCATGGCCATTGACAGTGATGACTTTACTGAGGAAGAGGAGGTAGGTGACCCAGCACACCAGGCAGGTGAGCGTGGAGTTGTGGTCATCTAGAAAATACATGCTAACAAGCTGTCTCACTGTCACTCTCACTGCCTGCTCGCAGTCATCTCGCCCTCGAACGTCAACCTTCACCTCAGCCGAGTACTTCAAGGGCCCTTCAGGAGGGGAATTTTCAACACAGGCCCCATGTGAAGTTACTCAGCAGGAAGCATCTTCCCAGGGAAGGCCCACATCAGGTGAGTCATCACCCCAATACTCCCCCACCTCCCACACCTCTCCCTCTCCTTCCCCCCTCACTCCCTTCCCGTGTGTGTGCATGCATGAAGAAAAAACGAGCTGTCCGTGGCAAACTGCTCGTTTTACCAGGCGTGGTTAGAGTGGATACGTTTGTCTGGGAGGAAGGAGCAGGATTTGAACCCTCTGTGCCAGTGTTTGATGAGGAAGGAGCAGGTGTACAGCAATATGAGCTTCTCCCAAGGCCCTGAACTACTAGCAACATATTCAGAGCAATATTCACAACCACCATCATGCAATAGCTGGTGGATTAAATTAACTTCCACCAGGCTATGAGTGTGGGGTGGCTGGACGTGGCTGGTAGCGAAAGCATGCACAGGAGGGACTGGCAACCTGTGGAGGTGGGAGAGTTGTTTGTGTGGCTAGCTCTTACCATGCTGATGGCACACATAAGAAAACAAGTGCCACATGACTATTGGTCGGTAGATGAACACGTTGGCACGCCTGTCTTCGGTAAGCATATGGCCTGTGACAAGTACCTGGCCATCCTAAGGTTCCTCCGTTTTAATAGAAAGCTTGGACCTTTCACTGAACGACAAGTTGTGTAAAATTAGACCCATTCCAACAATGCTCAAGGAGTTATTTTCCAGGGTTTTTCGTCCTTTTCAGAAAGTGGTAATTGATGAGTCGCTGGTGTTATCCGAGGGCAGGTTGGCATTTATTCAGTACTTGTCGTCTGAGCATCATTGCTTTGGGCTGAAATTCATTGTCCTTTGCAACTGCCAAACTGGATATATGCTCAATGTGAGTGTTTACTCAGCTACAGATGTTGTTATACCTAGTGATGATCCTAACCGTTTCTTGGCATCAGTCATGGGAGTGCTGATGGAAAGGTATTTCAACAAGCACCACATTCTTTACACTGATTATCATTACATGACCCTGGCATTGACAAAATACTTGCTTGAACACGGTACTGGGTTCTGTGGAACTGTCCGGGCAAACAGAAAGAATTTCCCTGTATTCCCAGCAAATACTGAGAAAGAAGTCCTTCTTACCAAGAAATGTGACATGTTAGCCCTTCTCTGGCATGACAAGAGAGGGGTTAACATGTCAACAATACTTAAGGGCGTGTTTGAGGAAATGGGAAAAACAAACTACTGGACCGTGGAACCCATGTTGAAGCCAGATGCTGTCAACGATGATATCAACATGCAGCTTATTGATAAATCTGACATGCAAATTGGTGAGGTTGACTGCCTAAGTAACTCCTGTAGGTTGTAAAAGAAGTCGTTTTTGCACCTTCTTGATATTACCATCCTGAACAGTTTCATACTGTTCAAGGAGCTCGTCAGGAAACATATTGTTTGAGAGAGAGCTTGCATGCAAACTCCTTGAAGAGTATTCAACTGCACAGGTGCTAGGACGGGGATACAGACAGCGCCTACAGTGGACAGACTAGGTTGTAAAGACTATTTCTGGTACCACAAGCTGGTAGACATTGGCTGTACCACAGCAAGTTATCAGGCAAACAGGCGGTACCACGTTTATAACACCACCAAATGCCGTACCCCAGCATGAAAAAAGACAGTCTACCAATGTGCAGAGTGAAAGGCCCTTCTATGCCCTAAACGTTTTTGCGAGTATTACTCCGAGCGTGATTACTGAGCAGGTATGTGGGAAAATGTAAATGGTATACAGGTATGCACAAATGTGTTGTTTTTTCTTCTATCTATATACCTAGGCTGCTTCCCTCAAGAACAGGGAGGTAGCCGAGACAGGATGACACACTCCCAATTTACTCATTCACTGAAACACATTCATTCGCATCTTAGCCCCAAAGGGGAGAAGAGACAGATCCTCACCATACCACACTGCACGAGGGTCAACTGCACAGTGCAATCAGTGATATCTGCAGCAGGGCCCAACAGCAGAGCTGGTTAACCCCTGCCACATCATAATGGACTCATCCCCTTACCCACACCTGACCTGATCAGCTGATCAGACAAAGTGCGGGAGAATATCCCCTCAGGGCTGCATCATCATTCATTCATTCACAATTTCTCTCCATTCATTTCTATCATGCCCTGCCACTCTTTCTTGTTCAACAGACATCCCTCTCACATCCAATGCTCTCTTCACACTGTCCATCCATCCTATTTGTGGTCTTCCTCTCAGCCTTACACCTCTCACATCAAATCTAGTTAACTTTTCACCAATTGGTCATTATCCATTCTCTTCATATGCCCAAACCATCGCAAGACCCTTTGCTCAACTTGACCAACCATCTCCCGAACAACTCCATTTCACCTTTGCACTTCATCATTTCTCACTCGATCCATACACATCACTCCACGCATAATCCTTAGACACCTCCTCTCAGTACATTCAAACTTTTTCTCTCTGCTACACCCATATTCCATGTTTCAGCCCCATATAACGCAGTCAGTTTTTATACATAAGTGAAATGTTAGATATTACAAGTTATATCCAGTAAGTACTATAATGTATGTGTTTTGTAATAAGTTCTACAATTGCAGTGCAATAAGTGGTTATTGGTGGAACAACTATTAGAAATACCTTGAGTCAGCCTACCTGTTACATGAAACAAAACCAGGTGTGAGCAGGTGAGATAGAAAATTACCTGGTTGGCTATAATCATTTTTCCTCGTTATTAAGAAAGTAGTGCTGAATATGTGAGCACAAGCATTTGTGATGTGAAGTATGAATAATGTAAGTTGTGTATAACATTTGTAATATTTCCATGATGTCCCTGATTAGTACAAATCAGTCTGAATCATAGTACAAGTAATTACCTCATACTCAGCCATACTGCGTGAAACAGCCACAGCATCTACTTGTCAAAGTGCAATTACCCGTAATAGTGATGTCAAGCGCAATTATGTGTCATAGTAGAGGGAAATTATTATGACTGATGCAAGAAGTGATTACAGAAAATTAGAGCTATTCTTTTCCCACACACCTACGGGCATAGTTGCACTATGAAACGGGCAGAAAACCCTTTTGAGAGCCCCATGGAGAGGATTATGACTCATCCTTATGATGATGAGTAAGGAAAAGTCAAGGAGTGAGTGGAAATTTCGACACTCCTTAGAAGGACGCCCGGGCAGTATTACAATTACCACTCTGGTCAGTGCTGCCAAAGCTAGCCAGCGAATTCAAGGTCACTGCTAGTGACCCATGCTCGGAAACAGCCCAATTCAGTGTTTAAAACCAGTCGTCTTCAACTTATCCTTACTCATCGAAGGGACCACCTGGAGACCTCGGGATACTTTCATTTGAAAGAGGAAGAGTTGGCGAGTCTTATGTGTACTTAATTTTCCCTCTAGCTGTAATACTGTAGTTTGGCAGATAATAGGGTTTGAACTCAGAGTATCAAAATCTCAGAAATTCCCCATAAGGAGTGTGCGACGGCGGGAAACCTCAAGTGGATGGGCGTAAAATGAACTTTTTTCTTTGCATTAGTCAAACGATATGAGAAAGGAATGTAGGCTTCCATGCCTGAGAAAATAACTTCCGTAATGTGCAAGGGACACTCAGATGGCTCCCTGCCGTGGAAGCAATGATCATTCCAAGGAAAGTCAAAGAAGTACTGCCTGAGGACTTTCCAATCAGCAACTCCAAAATTCCACAACTGATGCTTGTGGGAGAGTCCATGGGTATTACTGGAGCAATAGGACAGGTTCAGTTGATGGGAGGTCCCAACAAAGAGGAAAGATTAACAACATTAGCAAAAGGATTAGTTGCAAGTAAGAGGTCAATCTGTTGAAACTCTCTGTACAAGCTGCTCTTTGTCATTAAAGACAGAAAAGATGTAGGCTTGTTCACCAGGTGGATCAGTGAAAGGAGAGGTGGTGGTGAACACTGAAATCTCTTAGAATTAAGATTTCAGAGAAAGGAAAAATGGATAGGATGTGTTCCACCGTAGATGAAAGATAGTTGAAGAATTTTTCATAGTCATTACAGTTAGGGGATAAGCAAACAGCACAGATATATTTAGTCGGAGAATGACAGGAAAGCCAAAGCCAGGGAGTAGAGAATTCAGAAAGTTCAAGTTCAAGAACACGAGAGCAAAATATGTCGTTGCATACATATACATACACAACAACCACCTTTGGCTTTGAAACGCGTATAGAGAGAGTTGGAGGACACAGAGAAGGGTTTTCTGTCAGTTGCCTCAGACAGCTGAGTCTCAGTTAGGAGGAGGTGAGGTTTAGAGGAGGAGATGTGGTGCTCAACAGAGAGAAGGTTTGAGGAAAGGCCACGAATGTTGCAGAAATGGAGGAGTGAGTCAGACAGTGGTTCCAGGCATCTCGCTGGGTCGTCACCGAGAGAGGGGCTGATGGTGGTGACATTTATGGTCTCCCCCACCCAGGGACTCCGAGGCTTGGTTATTAGTTGCCAAAGTTTTTGTTAAATTTTGAATAGGAAGTGAAGTGTGTAATGTGCATGCAGTGTAGTGTTGACAGAAAGAGGAGCTTGTATTGGAGAGGATGCTAGTCCACTCCCTGTGTTACTAAAGACTGGAAAAGTTCAGCAAAGAGGGATGGTAGGGAGCTAGTCCTGAGGGCTCTTGAAACCGGAGCTCAAGCTCTCCCTGTCATCAGCTCTCCATCCACCTTGGAAGTATCGCCCAGCTCGGCCGGTGCTACTAACCCCCATACTTCCTCTAGACCATACTGGGTGTGTGTGTGGTAGACATATTCCCTCCATTTTCCCATCTCCCGGTACCCCCACACTCCCTTCACCTACCTATTCCCCCTTATTTCCCAAGGACATCCCTTTCTCGCTCATCGGGAAACTG
>JAGKTI010028602.1:0-12902 GCA_018397915.1 Birgus latro | reverse complement strand
GGCAGAGCATGGTGCTGGAGGGGGACGCCTATAAGTGATGGGGCTGATATGACCTCGTGACTCAACTGCCTGGTTATACAAGCGCCCAGCTAATTCCTACTCCCTAGAGGGGAGGATGGTGGACTGAAGGAGATGCACACTATGTCGATATTAACTTCTCATAAATAACATGGAGGAGAATGTTAAGGTATGGGAAAAAAATGTTAGCTAAGGAAGAAGTGCTACGAAACCTCCTCTGCCAACTAGAATACAGCGCAGTGCAAGCATGAACGTGTGTGTGCATACATGACTAAATATGTGTATGTAATGTGCAACAGAATATTAGTGAGTATATGGATGTCTCTGGAAGCTAGGCGCCGTGTGTGTGTGTGTGTGTGTGTGTGTGTGTGTGTGTGTGTGTGTGTGTGTGTGTGTGTGTGTGTGTGTGTGTGTGTGTGTGTGTGGCCTCCACACTCACACTATGTATCACAAGTCACTTTCCTATCTTGTTCACCCATGCCCTCCCCCTCGCCCTCTAATTTCCCCATTCTCTTCCTCTCCTTCTTTGACTCTTGTTTCCTTTTTGTTTTCCTTTCCCCTCTCCCTCTCCTCACCTCTTGTTCATTTCCCTCCTCCCCACCCCTTCCCTCCCCCTCTTCCTCATCTCTCCCGTTGCTATTTCTCTCTCCCTCTCTTTTCTCCTCTCCTCCCCTTACCACTCACCGTTTGTTCCTTCCTTCTTTCCTTGCGTTCTGCCTTTCTTCCTTGTGCCATTCTAACTTTAACTTCCTTCACACATTAACCCATCTTTTCTACTACCACAGTGCTGGTATGGGACCCCTTAGCGTGGTGGCAACCATGTGACCAGTCGGTGGAACTGCGAGGTATACAAACATCCCTCAAGCCCCTTCCTGTTCCCCTAAAAGAGAATGAGACTGCAGGAGGGGGGGGGCAACTTCAGTCTGCAGTCCATAGGGTTCACGTCCAATCACCACCACGTCACACTGAGGATCGTATAGTAAGGGTCTCAAGAAGCTTCGTAGTACCTCTTCTTAAGCGATTTAGTTTTGCAATATTACATCTTAATGTTTTCTTGTATGTTAGTTATTTTGTTGCACTGTCGACAGAGGTTGCATCCATAACAAACAAGAGGATATTGAGGTGTAATTTGCAGAATAACTCGCTAAGGAAGAGTTGTTACGAATTCTTCAATACCATTTAGAATAGAACCCTGAGAATCACCTTGTCCCTCAAGAACCATTACTTTAACATTAACTCAGTTAATTTTAACAAGGCGGAAAGTTCCCGTCTCTCTAGCACGAATGCTGAACTATAACAAGAGATTAACAGCAGCTGAATATGGTGGGAATCACGAAGAAATACTTTGTAAATGCTGCTGATTCTGCCACTGAGCTACGGAACATAAGGTATACTGCAAAAGGACGAAACCTTGCACCGAGGTAAAATGAATGAACTACCCATTATGTATTTCAATACATAACTCTCACAGCCATCCACCAAACGCTTCAACAATCTGTAAGCAACACAGAGGCTGGAGAGGGACGCCTGCATTTAGTGGTATCGTTAATACGGGTGGTGGAGCTGCCCAGTTATTCAAGCATTCCTGAGTCCCCTCCTATCTCCTGAAAGGAGCAACTTTAGTCTGCAGTCCACCGAGTTCACGTCCACATGAAACAGGGATTCCTGCTGCTACTGCTACTACAACTGTTGCTACTACGAGAGTAGTATAGTAGCAGTAGTAGTTGTAGTAGTAGTAGTAGTAGTAGTAGTAGTAGTAGTGGTGGTAGTAGAAGTAGTGGTAGTAGTTGTAGTAGTAGTGTGGTGGTGGTGGTGGTAGTAGTAGTCAATCAATCAATCAATCAATCATCTTTATTTCGTATTTAACATACATATAAACAACAAGAGGCACAACAGCCTAGCATTCTATTAAATAAAAAAAACATTCACTAAATCATTAAAAAAAAAAATAGCAAGATTCTATTATGTTGCTAAAATTATCTTGTTTTACTATACACACAGAAATGTCTTCAGACATATACTGATTTATACAAGTGTACATGCACTATAATTCATATTTACATACTGCAGCACCATCACCACCCATTACCACCTAAGCAACTCAAACCCACACTTCTCCCTATCTGTTCACACAGTAACTTGCAATCCTCTTGTTTCTTCATGATTTTGAATCCAAGCAATCCTTGATTTAATAATGTCAGTTTCCATACTAATGATATTTATATTATGTTTTTCAGTAAAGTGATAACAAAGCTGGATAAAATGATGGCCAGAGGTAAAAACAGGAATATTCATCCTAAGTAAACCTTTCCTCTTTGTAAATAAAGATTTCACATACCTTGCCTGTGTGAATGCAGCATGGTGCCCTAGCAGGAAAAGACCAGCTACCTTGGCCACACTATGATTACTTGTTACTCTTGGTAAATTATATATTTTCTTTATTGTATTAGTATATGCAACTTCAAATGTTCTAAACAGCTGACCTTTTTGTGCTTTCTTTAAGACCCATAATGCTAACCCATAATCAGGAACACAATATGCCTTAAACAGAAACAGTAACGTTTGTGAATTAATGTTCTTGAATTTCCTGTAAACAGAATTATATTTAGAATAAAAAGAATTTAATCTTATCTCAGTATCATACTTATCTGAAAAACTGTCTTCAATTATATAGCCTAAATACTGTATTTATATGTCTTCACTACTTCATACTGATTTATACAAGGTATACTGTGCCCCTCTTTTTTTCTTGTATTAAATATCATAACTTTGGATTTATTGTTGTTAATTTTCAACTTCAGATTATTTACCTCCATCTCAAACGTTTTACACAATACCTCAATGTTTCCGTTTGAATCACCTAAAATTACAATGTCATCTGCATATGCAATGATATTTACTCTAAAAAAAAAAACCAAGGCAACATCCAACATTCACCCTCGATAAGGTTTAAATTATATTATCAATGTATAATTTAAAAAGCAAAGGAGAGAGAATTCCCCCCTGTCGAACACCTCTACTGACAGGGTAATAGTTACCAAAATAATTATTTCAAATAATTCTCTCACTGTTGTTCCGTAAATAATTCATAGTAATTAAAATCATGTCAGGGGGAAGTTCCCTCTCCAATAAAATGTTCCCCAGTTTAAAATGATTCACATTATCAAATGCGTTTGACAGATCCATAAAAACTGCATAAGATGTTTTGCCTTCTTTAGTGTATGGTCTGATAGTTTCTTTTAATAAAAAACAAACATCATCAGTAGACAGTCCTTCCGTATATCCAAACTGCCTACAGTTAAAAACACACTTTTCTTTTAAAACATCTAAAAAATGTAATTCTAAAAGTTTTAAAACACATGAAGATACCATTAATGGCCTACAGTTGGATGAATCTGATGCATTCCGTTTATGTCTTTATTAATGGGAGTAACATTACCCTTCAGCATTTCCACTGGTATGTAACAGTGACTGTAACAAGTGCTTATAAAACGCACCAAGACACCTAAAAATTCCTCAGATCCACGCTTCAGTAGTGTAGAGTGTATGCCATCATGTCCTATGCCTTCATTCAACCTACTGCTGATTAACAGTTTTAATCTTTCTACTGACATTTTAATGCAAATTTTTCTCCTGGAATACCACACTTCCTTTAATTTAGACAAAAATTCTGTTTCCTCCCCAATTTCCTCTTCATCCTGATTCTTAAACCACTTGTCACCAAACAACTGGATAATATTACTGTCATTAGCCATACCATCTATAATCTTAGGTGATTTTATCTTATTACTCTGCTTTCTTATTTCACCCCAGAATATAATCACATTTTGATTTAACATATAATTCTTTAGCACAGCGATTCCAACCAGGAATAACCCTAAATTTACATCTTTTTTTTCCTCATCTTTCTAAAACCCTGTGTAAAAAAAGGCTACAGAATCAATCATAGCATGATAGAAATGTTCTAACTGGGCTCTGTGCTCCACTGAGACACAGCCGATCACGTGGCAGTAAACGCTTCATTATTCACATATTTGTTAAGTTCCATACTAACATTTCTCAGTTAAATAAATATCCTTATTGCTTATCTTATTCCATTCAATATAAAAATCATCATCAGCACTGTTCTTGATGACACACACCTAAGCACAAATCCATGAATTTAAAATTAACTCTAATGACACGGGTAAATGATCCGACCCAATCATAGAATACAACACTTCAGTATTGGAAATGCTGGCAAAAGTGGAATCCTTTCCAGTGACTAGTAGTAGTAGTAGTAGTAGTAGTAGTAGTAGTAGTAGTAGTAGTAGTAGTAGTAGTAGTAGTAGCAGTAGTAGTAGTAGTAGTAGTGGTGGTGGTGGTGGTGGTGGTGGTAGAAGTAGTAGTAGTAGTAGCAGTAAAAATGATGATAATATTCTTTCATTCATACAGTCATCATCCAATCCTGTGTTGCCCCATGAGAAGTGTAGATGTCCGGGGCTAGGCAAGTTGATCCTGACATTTCAGATGAGAGAGACCAGCCTCACTCATCCCTGAATGGCATTATTTATGCAGTAAACCCCAACCATCCCTTGGATATAAACCTGCACAGGCTCAATCCGATTGGAGCGCCTGAATTACCCACTAAACCACCAGGCACCATAAGGTTATATGGTTACCACCCAGCATAGCAAATGTTTTTCTGGGCTACAGGAAACCATTTGGCTTGTCACTCAGTGTAGAGACCATAAGACAGCACTACACTGATCGAGTGGATGATGGACGTCCCCACCTACAATAAGGTGGTGATAATAATAATAATAATAATAATAATAATAATAATAAGGGCTAGAACTTCGAAACTGTTCTGCGGACAATCACTTTCCTCCACCTACTGTTTCTTACAATGACCTTGACCCCATTGGGAAGATTTGATTTTTTTTTTCTATCAGCAATGGTCCAAACCAGGACACATAACCCTGAACAGGCCGTACTGAAATCTCCAGCATACACGACCAACTTATCTCCTTCACACTGCGATACTGATATGACTCTTTCTGACACGTCCTTCCACTGGCTGTAGAGGACTTGGCATTTTTTTTCCTATCAGCAATGGCCCATGCCTGGATACATAACCTGAGCCCTTCAGATTCCTCATGCAGTCTCCTGTTCTCCTGGAATCATGGCGAGACTCTAAGGAAGGGCTGCTAATATTACCTGCAAAAACAACAGGATTCACCTATGTAATAGGTGGAGACTAATAATACTAACGAAATCAAGAAGCTTTGCCATTTATATGGCGAAGCTTAATAATAATATTACCTGGACAGTCACTAATCTCCATCAACTGTTTCTTACAGTGATCTTGACCCCACTGGGGAGATTTGGATTTTTCTATCAGTAATGGCCTATACCAGCACACATAACCTGAGCTATTCAGATTCCTTCCGTTTGTCGTATTGAAATCTCCAGTAGACACGACCATCAGCACACATAACCTGAGCTATTCAGATTCCTTGCGTTTGTTGTATTGAAATCCCCAGTAGACATGACCAACTTATCTTGTTCACAATGTAATAGTGATATGACACTTTCTGCCATGCCCCTCCTCTGCTCATAAAGGGTTTGGATTTTTTTCCCCAATCAACAATGGTCCATGCCAGGACACATAACCTAGTCTTTTCAGATTCCTCATACAGTCTCCTGTTCTCCTGGAATCGTTGTGAGACTGTGAGGCAGGAATAATACTAAAACCAGCTTATAGTCTCTGCCTCTGCAATATGTGGAGACTAATAATAATAATAATAATAATAATAATAATAATAATAATAATAATAATAATAATAATAATAACAACTAGAACTCTGTAACCGTCCTACGGACAGTCACTAGTCTCCACCTACTGTTTCATAGTGACTTTGACCCCATTTGGGAGATTTGGATTTTTTTCCTATCACGAATGGTCCATGTCAGGACACATAACCTGGGCCCTTCAGATTCTTGCACAGTCTCCAGTTCTCCAGGAATCGTCAGGAGATTCTGATGCTGCAATAATAATAATTAGTTACATATTTTTATTGTGTAGCCACAATGAGGAAGGTTCGCCATATGGTAAGGTATGTGTAATTTAAACAAGATCTGATGACCCTACGGTAAGTTCTTGTGTAACATCAACGAGGGATCTGACAAAGGTGTCGAAGAATTCATGTGTCTGCTACTGTTTCTTACAATGACCTTGACCCCAATGGAGAGAGTTTTTTTTCTATTAGCACTGGTCCATGCCAGGACACATTCAGATTCCTTGCATAGTCTCCAGTTCTCCCGGAATCGATGTGAGACTCTGAGGCGAGAAAAATAATAATAATATCAAGCAAAAACAATAGTCTCCACCCATGCAGTATGTAGATACTAACTAGAACTCCGTAACTTTCTTGTGGACAGTCACTAGCCTCCACTTACTGCTCCAGTTGGAGGTCCTTGACTAATGGTCAGTAAATCATGAACAGGACACTTCATTAGTGTTCATGGGTCATGGCAGGGCACATTCCGTTGTAATTTAGTGGAAATTGGTCCAAGTTCACCCTTCAGATTCCTTGCGCGGTTGCACTGAAATCTCCGGTGGACACGGTGGACACGGCCAACTTATCCCGTTCATTCATAATACCGATATGACTCTTCCTGACACACCCTTCCACTGTGCATAAAGGATTTGGATTTTTTTTTCTATTAGCAATGGACCATGCCAGGACACATAGCCTGGGCCCTTCAGATCCCTTGCGCAGTCTCTGGTTCTCCTGGAATCATCGCAAGGCTCTGAGATCGGAATAATAATAATACCAGCAAAAATAAGTCTCCATCTATGTAACAGGTGGAGACTAACTGGAATTCTGTAATTGCCCTGAAGACAGTCACTAGTCTCCACTTTCTGCTTCTTACAATGACCTTGACCTCATTGGGGAGCTTTAGATTGTTTTTCTAACAGCATTTTTTTTTTTTATGTGTCCAACTCTGGGAAAAGGCTTCAGGGGCTAATTCTCGGGGGCAGTGGTCTATCCCAAGACCCGGTAATCCTCCTACACCTCCACATGTCACCACATCAGTGCTAACACTCACTGCCCATGCTGAATACATGCTAGGGCTGTCTCATACAGGACTGGTGTATTGGTAGTAGCGGGTGTACTTTTACATGTTGGCGGGTCTTGTGGTAGATCAGGAAAGTCTGCTTTTATGAAAATCAAGTCCTTAATCTGTTCCCTGCCCCAGACATGATTCGAATCTGGGTCCATTAGGACTGCAGGCCGTCTCTTGACCGATTCAGCGACCGCCTCCCCTGCAAAAATAATAAGTCTCCATCTGTGTAATAGGTGGAGACTATCTGGAATTCTGCAACTGTCAGGCGGACAGTCATTAGGCTCCCTTACCAGGACACATAACCTGAACCCTTCAGATTCCTTGTGTAGGTCACACTGAAATCTCCAGTAGACACACCTAACTTATCTCATCCACAGCATAATGTTGATATGACTCATTCTAACATGGCCTTCCACTGCGTGTAAAGGATTGGAATTTTTTTCCTATCAACAATGGCCCATGCCGAGAGACATAACCTAGGTCCATCAGATTCGTTGCACAGTCTCCGATTCTCCTAGAATCGTCGAGAGACTCTGAGATGGGAAAATAATACCAGCGAAAACAATAGTCCCCACCTATGTAATAGGTGTAGACTAATAATAATAATAATAATAATAATAATAATAATAATAATAATAGTAATAATATGATTCACTGAGTGCATCCTGGGATATCAAATTTCTTATACCCTCTGTAATATATTTCATTCGCATATCTCACCACTGCAGTCATGTGGCTTTTACACCGGAATACGAGCTTCGTTAATGACGCAGTAATATTATTTTGTAATTCTTTCAAATTGACATACGGATCGCAGGACTGGATAAGCAGTTTCCATGTTTTCTCTTAATGCACTGGAGGGAAGGACACATCTGCTTTATAATATTATTTCTTCATTGCAATTACTACTTAATTTTCATAGTATAAATAGCAGTATTTTACTGATATTTTGTTTTTTCCAAAAAAATCTAGGTTCACTGAGTTACTAAGAAAAAAAAAGGAAAAAAAAAATCTTGTAGTAACTCTATACATTGGGTATTTAAGTTATTATACCGAGGATGTCATCCATTTATTTGTTGCTTGATTACCTGACCAAAGAAAAGTTTCTGTTAACATGTGCTGTAGCACTGGATTAATGTTTTTCACTAGCCTAGCCCCTACCAGCAAATCAACAAGTTGTAACTCAGGTAAGATTCTGTTCTGAAAGAAAGCTACTTTTACCTTGCTTGTCATTAACAGTGACTGAGCTCCAGGTATTGTAGAACTCATATTTTGTAGTTAAGTATATCGTAGTCATAGCCGAGCTGTAGTTCACTTTGTCATGCAATGACAGGAGAAGTCAAAGATGAGTCTGGGTTTCAATGTAGTTTACTTTCTTCAGAAGGAAAGCTCAAGATTAACACTGAGTATATTACACAAGAGTGTAAGATGTGAGAGCGTTTTATGCTTGTTAACTCCGCGAGCCTGCCCCTTCTTTCCCCACGGTGCTCCTCTCTAGAGGCTAGACCCCCTTCTCGCTCCCTGTCCTGTTTTCTTCTGCCTCCTAACTCCTTCTCTCTAGTATGGGAGAGGTTGTGTCACGCGGACTGAACAGTTGAGTAGAATTTTTTCAATTTGGGGGGACTTTCCTATCAGGTGTCAAGAGGTGCTGTTTGTGGCCTATTGTGTTGTGTGCGGCATTCCTGCTGAGAGAGAGTGCGAACATCATTTCCACCAGGCCCTAGTCATGAGTCTGACTTAACCTCTAGATTACCTGTGTATGCGTAGAGAACAGGTATTCTTTTCATTAACTACAATTCATGGTAGCTTATGCTAAGGTATCTTTTTATGTTTGGTTTAAATATATATTCAGTTTCGAAGAGTCTACTGCTAAACGCTTCCCTTTAAGAGTAATATGTGTAAGTAATCCCAAAGGATCTAGCAACTTGTGAGTGGTTCCTGCTGGGTTTGCGAGGACTTTACTGTCTCTATAGCAAAAATATCATCAGCATTATTCCACTATACTCCTAGTATTGACATCCTAGTATTCATATCCGGGAACGTCTTTCTTGGTCATATCCTGAAGTCTTGGATTATCAGTTTACCACTGTCGTAGATAATGGGATGTTAACTGATTTCAGTTTCTTATTACCTTGTTACTACCAGACGGTTTCATTCATTTCAAGAGAGACTTTTGAAACTAGAAGGGTTTGAACTAATCTTACTTTGCTCTTAGACAAGTCGTAGGTAGGAGCGCTCGCTCTCCAGTCAGTCGATGGAATGCCACTTCCAGGCGACTATGTACTAAGTGACAAGTCAAATGATTTCCTGTAACCGAGAAGCCGTATGCTACGTTGGGTAGTAACCATATAGCCAAACGGATGCCAGTGGGTCCATAGGGGATCACATTCAAAAGATGGCTGGTGTTTATTACTCACGCAACGTCATTCAGGGGACGGCAACTATTCACTTTTTCCTGAAATGTTTGGACTGAGTAGCTTAGTTCCGAGTCCCTACGCTTATGAAAGGCATAAAGGAGTGAATGATGGAATTGTTCAACAAAAGTTTCTGAAGAAGAATGTAATTACTGAAAGCACGCAAAAATAAAGTAGTAAAAGACGGCATCATTTTGAAGAAGCAAATTGCCATATGTAGTTATAATACTACAACTCGTCCATTTGAACCTGGTAAAGGTTTTTGTCCTTTTGTAATATATTTCCCTCAGGTCAGTGGCAGAACAAGACAATACTACAGCTCTACATCCTTTCCATGGGAATTTTCGTGACTACTGTAGCATCTTATTTTCGTGTTAATGTCTAGTATACACCTCAACTGTCAAGAAGGGCAGATGGCAGTTTTATGGCAAGATGAATTGGACAGAAAAAAGTAAGATATGCAAAACAGTCTCCGAAGCTGACAGTATTCCTCAATACGCCATATTCTTGTCCCCTCAGGAGGGTTTTTAACACGTTTTCCATAGCGATTTATTTTGCGTACTTCAATTCAGTATTCTTTTGTATGATCTTTTTATCACTCTGACATTGACATACAAAGATACATTAACACTCATGGTCGCAACAACTCATTATTTTTTCTAGGTGAGGTCATGCAATTTGATTCAACTGAGAGTGTCACGGGAAATCTCTGAAATTCTTTTGCAGCTAAAGTAAGATGATTTTTATCAGCAGAACGTTTATGGGAGCCTGACGGTGTTAATGCTGTCACCATTAACACTCTCATGGTCAAATAAACTTTAGTATAGTTTTACTGTTAATATGAGACGATTTTTTATACTCCTGAGAGTTAGCCTAGGATCTTGAAAGAGATGATGTTTTAAATTTAGAAATAAGTTAGTAAGGGAGAGGTGATGTAGAGCTTTCTTTACTCCTTCACGACAAGTTCACTTTAATTTAATATATTCCTGTCATACTTCCTCACATTTTTGCTCCATCTGGGTCTGATTTATAGCAGCTAATGGATTGATGAAGGCCACATCAGCCCTCTACAGCTCAAAAAAGTCCCACTGCTGCTAGAGGGAATAGTTGGACAGCAGTAGCGATGATATAAAAATTATTCAAACGGACTAAAGGTTTAATATTCACACAAGTAGCTTTTGTAACATGGAATATACGAACACACCAGGTACAGAAATAAGGTGGTCAGGAAGATATAGTCTCCTCTGGCAACAAGAGAGCGCTTCAGTGTCTGGGCAGGCGAGTCTAGAGGGGTGGTGTGCGGCTGGAGGGTGAGAGAGCCAGGCAGTCGTGGGCAAACCCTGTGAGTGTGTGCACCTAGCCCTCCCTCTCTCCCTCACCTCTCACTCGCACACACACACCAGCATTCTTGTTTACTTCACGCCTTCTCTCGCCGATCACCGTACATAGTTCTCTCGTTTGCTGCACACATTCTCATTCACCACACACACACACACATACACACACACATACACACATACACACACACACACACACACAGTCTCATCTCACATGACCTCACACTCGTTTCCTAACTCAAAGCTCACCCCCACAGATGGTAGGCTAATAACCTCGCCAGCGTCACAATTTTCACTTAACTGAATTCCATTGACGTCCTTTTAGGTTAATCTGCGGCTACCATATGATTTCCTTCATACAGGGAAAGACCTACAGTACTGTTTGGGTTACTAAGATAATACCTACCACCTCCCGTTCGAATAATCTAAGCTGAGTAAAATTGTCCTGGGATGGTTAAACTAAAATGAAAAAGACGCCCCCTAAGCTCAAAGGATTAAAATTCAGTTTATTAAAGAATGTGTTAATGGGCAGTTTTGGATGACAAAATTATGCTTTGATTTATTTGGTCTGTTTACCTCGTTCGTATAAGAAGATTACAAATTAGCATAATCTAATCAGAGCAAGTAAACAGGTCTAACCACAATAATTGTTACCGTCAGAAGCTGTCTCAGTTTGAAGTGAATCAGAAAAGGGAAGAATATTGAAATTATGTATTCTAAAAAAGAAGAAACGTATACTCGTCTGCAGTAATGGAGAAGAAAGTGAATAAAGAATATCGGACATTATAATACAAGTGAAAATGTTTGACAACCCTGAACGTTAAAACAGGTTATAAAAACTACAAAACAATGGTAATTAAGTACATTAAACGTTAGGTGAAAAAGATTAATCATTATTTTACGTATTTCACACAAACACATGGGGTGAGAAGGTTCAGATACAGAAAGACAGAAGCAAAAAATTTGGACGAATGTTCAGTGATGTGGGCCACACATCCATTCACTCCTTCAACATTCTTGTCTTCGACTCACAGGCCAAACGATCCTCAATAACGTGTTTCGTAATGCAGGTGGGAGAGAGATCATTCTTCCCCCTGTCAAGCTAAAAAAAAAAAAGCAATGTAACCCTGACATGTGCATATCTCTTCGTACTTCATTCACTCATTTAGGTTATTCGTCATTTTTTGTTTCCTCAATTTCCATACCTTCTCTGTTTACACATACCACACCCATCCACATTCTTCTTGGCCACATATATCCTCTCTCTCATACATCCTTTTCATCACACTTGTTACCCTCGATGATCATGCCATCTAGGTATACATTTTTGTATCCATTGACGAATAGACCACTTTACTCCACATCGATTTTAAATATTTATATTTCTTATCCCAGTCAGCCCACGCATCCGACGTTCATTCCGTAACAGTCCAGTTTCTACTGCTGCCATGCTTGATTTTTGATACATCGTGTCTGTCAAAGTTTCTTACCCATACCTTAATGTGGGCACGAAAACATCTCTATATGGTCCTTTTGTAGCCTTTATGGCCTGTTCAGAGACCCAACCCCGCATCAAAGCCTTCACACTCGCTATCCACTTGATTTCCTTGGATCATTCTATTTTCTACTTCCTGTACTCATTTATTTTCTTATACTCTTCCACTAATTCCAGTCTTCCTCCCCCTCCCCCATTTACTAACACGTCATACAGTGAGTCACCTCTCTCAACAACCACTGCTTTACGCATCTACATTTATTTTCAGACTCTGCCACTCACAGACGCTCACAAAACTCTGAACCTCTGACCGTTCCATAGTTTTGCCATTCACTATTAACGATCAGTACGTCACCATCAGTATTCAGTCAGATATTAATATCCTCCCCCCCCCCATTCATCACTAGTTTCATTCTTGTTTCAATAACTTTCTTCTACCTCTCTCACAACTCCATGCACATGCATCCATAATTATATTCGGAACATGCATACATATAAATTATATGTACACACTCACAACCATAT
>JAGKTI010028600.1:0-12902 GCA_018397915.1 Birgus latro | reverse complement strand
CAACTTCCAAGAGTCTGAGGTTCTCCTCTAATGTGGCAGAATGGACAAGAACTTCGTCTACGAACATTTCTACACCTCCGATACCATGGAGCACTTGTCTCATGGCTCGATTGAATACTGTTGAGGAAGCCCAAGTGGAGGGACTTTATATTGAAACACTCCCCCCCCCCTCCCCCGCGCTGCAAAAGCAGTGAAGTGACGGCACTTGAGATGAAGAGGTATCTGGAAGAATCCCTTCACCAAGTCAAGTTTGGTGGAATATCGTGACCCTGCCAGCTTGGAGAAAATAACAATATGGTCACTCACTGGCTCAGCATCCACGCTGGTGATTGCATTTACCCTCCTATAGTCGCCACAAATCCTGACTCCGCCATCCTTCTAGCGGACTACTACCACTGGACTACCGTGAGGAGACGAAGACTTTTCCATAATACCTGCACTCTCCATGTCAGCAATATCCTTATCTACTACGTCCAGTAGTCACATGTGAATAGGATATGACTTAACCTTTATGCGAGTGTTGCTGATCAGCTCAGTTTTGTGACACTCGACCTATGTGAGTCTAAGTTGGTCAGAGAAGACATCAGCATATCGACAAAGCAGGGACCTTATGGCATTCTGATCACCTAATACTAATGTTAAGTAAGATGTCCCCGACAGCCTCTTCCTGACGGGACTGAACAGCTAAGGGCTCGTTATCGTGGTCATCAACTGAGATCATTGTAGCTGTCCCAGTTACTTCAAGAGACTGGTCCCTGTCATCAACTACTTGTAGACCAGTCTCCTTGAGGTCTGACTCATGGTAGGCCCTCAACATGTTATTGTGGAACCTTTTACGAAGATTCCCCATCTAAATTATGTAGCTGAGGTCTGAAATGTGCTCTACTACATCATATGGACCCTTCCACTGCGCCAACAACTTGTTCTGGGCAGTAGGGAGTAACAACAAGCATTTGTCGCTTGTACTGAACTTCCAAAGCTTTGCTTTCTTATCGTAATAAGCTTTCTGAACTTCATGCATCTTGATCAGTTCTTCCGTAGCCAACTCGCACGTCGACTGGAGCCATTCAGCTAAATCCAGGACTTGGGTGGAGGTGGTCTTGACTTCAGGGTCGGGTTCTTTATCGTCCCATAACTCACGAAGGACTTAAAGTGGCCCACGAGCCGACCTCCCATAATACACCAGTTCAAAAGGTGAGAACTTCAAGGAATGCTGTGGAGATTCTTGACAGGCAAAAAGGTGAGTGGCAATGAACCGCGGCCACTCTTTAGACTGTTCGGTGGCCATGTGCTTTGACATCTTGAGAGTCCCATTAAACCTCTCACACAACCCATTACACATGGGATAGTAGGGCATAGTTCTCAAGCCTCAGATAGACAACAACCTGAATACTTCATTCATCATTGCAGAAATGAACTGCGAACCCCTGTTCCTTAATTAAGACTTCCATGGGGATACCTACACAGCACAGCACCTCATCCATTGCCTCGACAACAGTGACTGCCTCTATATTCTTAAGGGTCACGACTTCAGGCCACCATGTGCTGAAATCATTGATAGTGAGGATATACTTTGATCCATCACCAGCCCTAGGAGTGATCAGCCCAACAACATCAGCTGCTACTTTCTCAAATGATTCAAAGATTATAGCCATATGTTTCAATGGTGCAAGACAGACACGGCCCTGGTCAATGGTATGCTGACACAAGTCGCAGGAACAAACAAGCCTATTTATTTCCTGTCTCATTCCTGGCCAGAAAAAGGCAATGTGAATACGGTCAAAGAAATAAATAGGCTTGTGTGTTCCTGCGATTACTGAACAAAGACCCATTTCTAACACTGATCGGCGATACTATGCGGGATTGACAAACTGCAGTCTAACCTCGCTCTGGTGTGTTTGAGACGCACGGTACAGCCGTCCTCGTTTACAAATGAACCTTGTGAATGTTTAATCACATTACCCGACCAGTTTCTTATGCACTATGGCAATTGTCGGGTTAACATCTTGACAGCACCTTGACTATGAATCAGATCTTGTGACACGGTTAGGAGCCTTAGCCATGGCTCGTGTTATTGCAGCAGCCGACGTCTGAGTAGCAACATCTAACCTGGAATTTTACCTATAATAAGGTCAAACAATGGTTCTGGCATGACAGCTGTGACCGTCAATCTATCTATCTGTCTATAGCCCGATGCCCTAATCCCTCAATGGGTGGCCGCAGACAAAATGCCTCCAAGTCGCTTTGTCACCCACCATTTGACTGCCCCTTCCCACAACTCACTCCCCCCTCCCTCATATACCTCTCAACTCCATCCTTCTACTTCATCCTCGGTCTCCCTCTCCCCCTCCCTCCCTCCCTCCGCTTCACCCACATACACCCTCTTAGTCAATCTTTCATCTCCATTCTCTCCACATGTCCATATTACACCAGTATATTTCTCCTAATTTTCTCAGTCACATCCACATCCACCCCACAACGTTCTTTCACTTCATCATTTGTCAACCTGTCTCTCCATGTCACTCCACATGCTCCTCTCAGGTAACTCATTTCCACTGCTCTCACTCTTGACTTGCTCCCCTCTAGCAAGGTCCATGCCTCACTTCCATATGTCAGGGTAGGGATCACTGTACTATCATGCAGTGACTTCTTGACTTCCATACTCACCTCCCTATTTCTTGTCACCGCTTTCAGTGAGCCAACAACCTTCCTTCCCTGCTGTACCCTATCAAGCACCTCATCCCCAAAACTTCCATTCTTACTCATCACACTACCCAAGTACTTGGATGCACTCACCTTCTCGATATTCTCACCACCCAACCTCACTGAATTCTGTGACTTCATTCCTCTCAAACAGCGAAACTTTACTCTTGTTTACATTAACTTTCAGATTCCTCCTCTTACACACTGTCCCAAACTCATTCACCAAACCTTGCAACTCCCAATCATCTTCACTCAGCAATACTGTATCATCAGCAAACAGCAACACCGGAATCTTCCACACCTCACCTTCATTCATTAAAGCCACCCCAACATCCACTGCCCTTGTGATCGTCAAGCCAGTGTAAAAAGGAGATGCTACCTGGATACATGCCTCAGGAAACAATCTCACTGATCCATCAATAAGTCGAACTTGGATCTGTCTACCTGTGTACTCCTCGGGCCGAACTAACTCAGCCTGACATAGCAACCTGAGGACCACTGTCTCTCAGGACATTTACAGAAACACCTCCCACTAACCCTGGCTGGACCAGGAAGACACTGTTACCTGCGGAAGGGTGTATGGAGGCAGCGACTAGCCCCTGACAAGGCTGTAAAGCATACAAAGCAGCGAACGTGGCGCTCTGAGGACTGGATACCAACGGGGTCGTACTCACTATCTGAAGAGTTGGAGCGCTGACCACCAGTGAAGAAGGGCTGATCGTCTGAGGGGGACTAGTTAATTGTTGGGAAGGACCTGTGCCGCTAGGTATGGCATCACCATATAATTGTTGGGAAATGAAGGCAGCACTAGCCTCCTGCCTCCGAAACACTGGGGCTGATGCTGATGATGGTTGTCCCGACTGTCGATAACGTGGCTGATACTGCTGCTGGTTAGGGTACTTGTTGTACTTCTTCCAGTCAGATTTCTGAATGAAGGCTGCATTAGCCTCCTGCCTCAGAAACACTGGGGCTGATGCTGATGGTGGTTGTCCCGACTGTTGATAGCGTGGCTGACACTGCTGCTGGTTAGGGTACTTGTTATACCCCTTCCGGTCAGGTTTCTGGACATTCTTCCCGTGGTCCTTTTACTGTGGTCTATTTAGACCTTGGTCATTATTCTGGGAACGGCCTTTATGCTGGGATTCGCTTTGAGATGGCTTCCCAGTCTTGGCTGCATCTTTCTTGTTCCAGGGCTGTTGCTTACGAGTCCCATATGCAGTGAAGAAGGCGTCAGCCTTCTCCACCATTTGGCTGGCATCCTTTATTTGACAGATTTTTTTACTGAGCAATGAGCTCAGCAGGCCACGAATTTTTTAACTGTGTACACATCATAAGGTCAGTTACCCCCTCTCGAGTGTTGGGAGTTTCGTCCTTCTCCATCCACTCATTTAAGTATGAGGTAAGGCGATCAAGAACTGGACGGCAGTCTCCTTTTCTTGGAGATGCGTCCTCAGGAACTGACTCTGGTGTCATCAACGGTGAGACCATACGCCTTGATGAGTGCGGCCTTCATCACGTCGTAGGTGAGGTTGTCAACACGAATTCTGTGGAGAATATTGAGCGCAAGGCCCTCAAATAGGCTGAGAAATTGGAGCCGCTTAGCTGCCTCGTCCAGCTGGTACAGCTGTGCAATGTCCTCAGAATGGGCTATGAACAGCTCTTCGAACTCACCTTCCTTGTACGAAAGAAGCTTGAAGCGCGGGGCTGCCATAACGGGTGCTGGGGAAGCACTCGTGGTGTTAGGGTCGGCAGAACCATATGTGCTGGAAGCCATGGAGCCTCGCGTGAGTTTCAGCATCTCAAGTTCCTGTTTCTCACGTGCCTCGCACTCGGCATGTTCGTATTCACGTTGTTCACGTTCGTATTCATGCTCTCTCTCACGTTCCTCGCCATGTATTCTGCACTCCTCGCAGACGTCGCTTTCACGTTGCTGTTTGCAAGTGTACCACGAGAGAACATAATCTGTAGTTTCCTGGGGATCGGTAATCCCCATCTCCTTGGCTTCCTGTATAAACGAGTTAGATGCCATGGTGCTAACTCAGACTGAGAGAATTACTTAAAAAATAAAAATCAGGAAGCCGCAGTTGAAGGAAAAAAATACCCCCCCCAAAAAAAAAATGATGAACAAACTCTGCTGTTTTGTTGTCTAAACTAATAATTAAAAATTAAGAGTACAGGCGCAGGCTGGTGATGACCAGTTTAATTTAAACTGGTAAACAGGAAGAAAAAGAAACCACAGACTAGCTAGCATAAAAAAAACTAACAATGATTACTAGTGCCTATAAACTTTAATTACTATAACTAATAGGTAGCTAAGGGGTGAATGAGTTTGTTACTATTTCGTTAATGCTTATCTTTAAAGCTAGAAATTAATATTCTGGAAAAGAGGAAAAGAGGAAAGTCGCTACTTATCACACGGGGAACCGACATGAAATTAAAGTATAAGGTTATTTACTTTATTCTGGCTTACGTAACCAATCTCAGAAAATGAGATTTATAAACTTTCTCTTCAAACAGTATACAGCGAGAGATAATTACTCATGGATGCTCAGTTAGTAGTACTGCTGGCCTCTGAGAGAAAGTATGACCCTAGCCGACTGACACTTAAAAATTAACCGTGGAACTTAGTAATACTATTCCAAGCGCTTGCTTGCACAATTCTTAGCTTGCACAACGGATTTATTATGAATTAAAGAGCAAGAACTGGCTTAACTACCAGTTGTGATTAATATCAAGTAAAGTTAGTGCAAAACTGAGAATAAGCAAATTAAGTAAAAACAACATGGAACAATGAAACACGATTTTTACATTTAATCGAGCTCAAAAGAAAAGCTGTGAATTTATTAATAACAAACAAAATGAATTCTTACATTACAAGAAACTCAAGTAAGTAAATTCACTCACTCATGCAATCAAGCCAGGTAACACTCTTAAACCCAGAAAAGAGAAAGAAAATACTGTTAATTGGGAAGGTACGGAGTCACGGCTATGAAGAGACTAGGTGTCCACTGCTCCCTGGCCACTGCACCTCACACTGCACGTGACGTCCGCTGCTTGCCAATCACCAACTCGAAGGAGAGATATGGGAGACGTAGAGCTGCAGACAGAACTGGGTAGTCAAGCCGCTGAGACACGCCACTGGCACAAGGGTGATACTCCTTCCTTTCACTGCTCTCGAATGCTCCGTCCATTTGGCTGCACTTCACCAACTGACTGAATCTTTTTCTTATGCCTGATACAGAGCAATGTTCACCGGAAATATGTGTGACTTCCCTTCAACGGCAATAGCGGAAGGAGTGAACGGAATATATATATGATAATTCGCTCAGTTAAATACAACGTCAGAACATAAAGACAGTCACTTGTGAAATAACGATGAATGTTTTGAAATTCCATTCCAGACGGAGTGCTGTCGGAATGGTTAGAACTGAGTGAAACGCTGGGATTTCACATATGTTCGTGAGTTCCCATAATAATACAATGTCACGAATTCGCATAATAATACAATGTCGCAAATTCGTGACAGATACTTACTGCTGAACTGCAGCTTTTTCTGTGTTGAACTGCAACTTTTTAAGCGAAGGAAGAGTGTTAACTAGAATTGGATTCCCAGGCTCGACAAGTACGAATCAGGAAGGGATGTCTCCAGTGAAAGTTAAGTACATGAAAGTATACTTAAAGTGCTGAAATAGCTATGTCTGTGTGTGTCACAGACTGTAGAATATCACTGGTATGAGGAGCTGTCAAGACTCGACCATCTGCCAGCACAGTAGTAGTAATATTAGTAGATGTAACCCCAAGCTCATCCGAAACGTGAACACAGTGGACTGCAGACTGATGCTGTCCTTCTGCAGTCCACCATCCTCCTTTCATGGGATCGGGGAGTAGGTTGAGGGACATCTGTATAACTAGGCAGTCGATCCCCACAGCTATATCAGTGCTACGAAATGAAGGCTTCTTTCTACAGCATCTTTATCAATATATAAAAGGAAATACGAGTAGCACCCAATTTAGCTGTCTTTCCCGCCCTGTTTTCAAATCTCTGACTCATAATACCCGCAGAGTGGGAGACGGACGCGGTAATCACTAAGCCAGCGTAACACCGCGACCAAAGTAGAGACTGCATAATTAGTGTGCACTGCGGTGGAAAGAAAATTAAAGTTAGAGGGAACGGTAATATATTGTTGATGAAGGGAGTCTTAAGATAAGACTGCTGAAGGAAAAATTACAGGATCGTTGACTAGAGGGACCCGACGTTTTAACCATTCTAAACGAAAAGGCTAAAATCAAGTGTGTTTTATAGAGAGGAGTAGGATTCCTTAGAAGAGAGAAGCAGATAATGATTCAGTGACGAAGAATGAACAGAAATCCATAAGAGGATCCAGTGTTAGGAAACAGATAAATGGCAGTTAATACCGATTGCGATGGCAGAAAAATTTCACACTGAAAGGCACAGGGTTAAGAAATAGTGAAGTACATAAAAATCAAATTTGCAACAATACAAAAGCTGATAGAAACGCTTATGGAATGAAACAGATCTTTCACCTCAAAAGCCAGAAGGAAAATGCATAAAATTAGATAAAAAGGATCTATTGTGTTTGGTGCACGTTCTCTGATTTTTTGTTTGTTTGTTAAATTTCGTCACAAACACAATTGTTTAAGCTAATTCCAAATCTGAAATGATTTTTGGGGAGAAATTATTTGTTAAAAAGTTAGGCTAGGTTAAGTTAGGTTAGTTAATAATGATTAGGTTATTTAATATAATAACAAAAAATAAGTAAGTATAACATGCATCTCATCGCTCCACGCATAGATAAATAGAGCCATGGTGGATAACGGAAGCGTGCCACCCTCAGACCACGTTCCTTTCCCGTTAGAAATCCACTCGTTACAGCCAGCCGCGTTTCGGGCAGCGCCACTGAGCAGATCAACCATGAAGTCTTATGTTCATCGAATGCTTACGGCGGCATAATTTAGATTCTGGAGCTTCTGTGATTATAATTAAATATTACTTGTTATTATTATTAACTAACCTAATTATTATCAACAAACTTAACCTAACCTAACCAACTTAAAAAAAAAAATTCTCCCCCAAAATAAGTTCAAAATTGGAATCAGCTCATTAAACTGTATTAGTGACAAAATTTACATAAGAATCGGAGAACGTGCACCAAACACAAAAGATCCGAAAAGAAAAAATTATTGGCAATGGCACAAAAATAAATGAAAGTACATCCTGGAATAGCACACATATAGATTAAAATGAACTTTTTTTGTATTAAAGTAGAGAAAATTAACCTTGCAGCGGCATCAGACTCTCCTTCTATAGTCGGACAGAAGAGAAAAGACGAACGCCTATGGTAATACAAAACTTTCACTTCTGAAGTCGAAAGAGCATGAGACAGAAGTAGATACGGCAAAGAATCCCTAATGCGATGGCACGAAAGTTGAAACCAGCTCTTGCTCTGGCTCGAAACTTTTATCTCTGCCACAGCCATCACTGAATCTACAAGTATTTTTCACCTCTAAGTCAGAATAGGAGAAGCTTGAAAAGAGAGGCAAATCCTCATGCAGCGGAGCACATCCCTCGTCTTCTTTGTCAGAAAGGGAGGACGGGAAAGCAGATACGGTAAAAATCCTCCTTTGCATTGGTACAAAAATGGATTAGAAAAAGTACTTAGAACGTCAGAGAACTTCCGCACCGATATAGTAAGATAAAACAAAATGAACCAATCCCATATTGCATGCTTCGGGGATTAAGGACTCGGGTTACCATAAGTCTTGAACCTTTACTCTCAGAATAAGAAAATAAATCGACAGTGAGAACTATGCCGGAACAGGGATATGCAGTATTTTATCTGGCACTGTGGTAGGTTGAAATGATAGGGCCACATTCCCTTGTAGTTCATCACATGCATCGGGGATAGAGGTGAATGCTGTCGTGGCAACTTTACTATACCTTTCTTCGATTACGGTTTTGCTTCCATCATAAATGACAGGCCAAGGAAGTTTTAGTTTGGTTTAACTTTTTTATTACGTTTTCTTATATGCGTCCGAATCTGGGTATAGATATGGCAACTTGCACCGTGAGATACAGCAATCCTCCCACCTGCTACCTACCTTGACAATCTAAGGGCGCAAGCTAGAGTGACTATCATGTGCTACGAGCAGCTTCGAATCCGCAATAGGTGAATGAAAATTTTGACCAACGTGATGCTACCAGGGGAACAGGCCTGTTACCTAAACATTAATATTCTGCAGACTTGCCTACCATAGCCAAGGTCTGGGCATCGACACATCGACAGACGTTGATCCGGGGCTGGCTTTTATTCCCGTTAACTGTATTCTGAAGACAGACGATGGTTATCTTACCAATAAATGTTTTCGTATGGCAATCAACCATCTGTCAATCCATCTGTCTCTCTGTTTGTCAATTTATCTATGTCTGTATCTATCTGTCTGTCTGCTTATCTGTCTCTCTATCTGTCTAAAGTCAATCTACCCATCATTAAGCGCAGGAGCTAGCAGAGGTTTAACTGACATCGTGAGTACAAAAGGTTTGAGGTCATGGTAATGTAGGTATGTGAATCAGAATCCCTCAAAAGAAACTTAAGGCGGGATTCCACCGGGGCAACACAGGCAACATGTAGCATGCGACTTGTCTGTCTTTCAACATGAATGTTGATTGCGGCTTTCAACCAGGAGACATGTCGACTGCGACAAGTCAACATCGTTGTTGCATGTAGCATGCTACAGAATGTTGAATGCCACAGAACCTTTTCCACTGATTCAGCAAAAACTGAGCCAGTTGACAACACGATGTCTCAGCAGACGGTCGCTGCTGCTGCGTATTTAGTGTTGTGCAATGCTCGTAAAAAAAATAAAAGAAAGCACCAATGGTGGAAGGGAGAATTGTTCATGAGCAGTAACATAGCTCAACATGAGTTTTTTGAAAAGTTAATAGCTGATGACCAATCCCTGTTCAAGAACTTTTCAAGGATGAGTGTAGAGGATTTTAATTACCTTCTAGACAAAGTTTGCCCCAGGATTAGTTCTGGTATAACCTATGAAATACTCTTTTTCTTTTTAAGTTGCAACTCTATTTCTACGCTTGTAATTGTGTGATGAATAGTAAAGTGTGCATTCATCATTAATCGCAAATTTTTTTTTACACCATTCACCGTAGAAACTGTTTTTTGTCATCAAAGGAGGACACGGCGTACCACTGACAGCTGTAGAATGTGAAAGCAATAAAGAAGTCTCCAGTGAAGCGGGCACTGATAGACGTGGTCTGAACACCGAATAATAATAATAATAATAATAATAATAATAATATTATCATCATCATCATCAGTAGCAGTAGTAGTAGTAGTAGCAGTAACAGCAAATAAATGAAATGAATAAATAAGAGATGTTGAAGTAATAGATGATAATTTATAGATTACGCATATATTAATATTAATAATAAAAATACCTTACCTCAACACATATTGGTTGCTCAGCATGGGGTTCAGCTTGAGATGAATATCCAGGCGTTGGGATATCCACGTCCAGGAGGAATAGCAGGTCGTAGGCAAACCACTTGCTTCTCTTGAGGGGAGAAGATCCAGATTTTTTTGGAGTTAGGCTTTTGTGTTCATGACGAAAAGCAGTACGCAAATTCTTGATCTTTTTCTTCGCCATCGCCACGTCACAGTTAAATTTCTCAGCTAATCCCCTCAGTGCATCTAGTTTAGCCTGGTTATTCTTGTATTCTTGCAAGCGTATATCCCATAGAACTGCATGTTTTCTATATTCTTCTATCAATTCTACGGTTTTTTTCTGGAGACCAATTCATTTTGTTGCTTTCAACATGGAATCCTTCTCATGACTGGTGGGCAGAGTTGCCATCTCAAATTCACGAAATAGCGCTAGATTGTTACTAAAAACGCGCTAAAGAGCGCTAAATATTCTGAAAAAGGCACCAAAAAAAAGCGCCAACTAATGTTTCTACACACGATACGTTGATTCTGACCTACACACATATTTCAAGTACACTTTTACACTCACCAGCTATGACTGTGGTACTTGGGTTGCTGTAGATCTGCTAGATCCCACTCTATGATCTCTCCTTGATCTTCCTCGGTGAATGTCTCTGGTCCCTGGTCTGACTGAGATGATGTTGATGGTTGAGATGAGGTCTGATATGCTTCCACTGACCCAATTTTTCTCAAGACACTCTCAGGTAGTTTATAATCATGACAGGATTTGCCATGCCTTCTCAGTCCATACTTGATTGTCAAAACAGCGTTTAAGCTCTTGATGGCTAATCGGTTACGCATATTCGACTTGACAATACCCATCTGACTAAAAACCCGTTCCACATCTGCATTAGAATGGGGTAAACTGAGTATTGTTAAGGCCAGGTCAGACAGTTCTTTGAAAGGATTTTCTCCAGTCGCATCCCTATATGACGCTATTTCTGCCCACAGTCCAATAGTGTCAGATGCCTGTGTCCACTGGAGAGTATGAAGTTTTCTCCACTGGAAATCGATGCGCGTGAGTATTTCTGCATCATCAACAAACAATTTTGCAAGGTCCAATATATCATTTTTCACTGGCTTTAGGCATTCACTCCCACTGAAGGATGACATTGACTGGAGTACTTTAAAGTTCTACGGCAAGCGTTGACGAAGTTGTGTGACAAGCTCTATTACAAATTCTATGCATCTTCGTCGAATATCACTCGCGATCTCATCAGGAAACTTGCATTCAGACATGTTTTTTTCAAACTCATAGCCAAGATACGGCTTGGGATCCAAGTGTTCCTGAAGGGAATCACTTTCCTTTAACTTTTTACCTGGTATGACAATTTTAGCACTAAGGGAGTCAATCAGATGCACTAGATCACTGAGCAACTTTGTTGGGTCTTGGACATCAGCTTAGAATTTCTTATTCACACTTTGAACTTCACTAAGAATTTGTTTCAAAAATATGAGAAACACATAATTTCTCATGTCACTAAACATTGAGAACAAAAGATCTGCAGTGTAGCATCGCTCATTTTTTCTTGCAAAGTCAAAATGGGTTTTGAGCTCAGTCCACTGCTGCACTATTCTTAGAATTGCAGATTCAATCCATCGGGTCTGGCTCATCTGTATTAGTTTCAAGGGAGGCTTTCCTTCGTTTATTAGTCCATACAGTTCCTTGTATCTAGTTTGGCGCACTGCAGAATGTGAAAACCAGTTATATGTGTCTCGGATCAAGAAGTCCAAATGCCTAGGTAGACATTCGGTAGCAGCATGAGAAACAGCGAGCTGAAGTGAGTGACACACACATTTGACTAACATTAGATGAGGAATTTCAGATTTTAGCCTTGCATAAACTCCACTATTGACACCAATCATAACTGAAGCATTATCAGTGCCAAGGGCAATAAGATTCTGCAACTCAAGTCCATTACGTTTCAAAGAATCCTTCAGTGCATGACAGATTGCATCAGCATTACATTCTCTCAACTCAACTAGGTCCAAGAATGTAACCACAACAAGTTTTTCCCCTCCGAGTAATAACGAATAGCTATACCTAGAAGCTTGGTTACAGATATGTCATTGCTCTCGTCTATCAGTAAACTAAATTTACTGTTTCCAATGTCATTTTTCAAATCACGTGCAAAATATGGAGCAAGTATATTACACACAACAGCACTACACTTTGATCTTTTCAGTTTTAGGTCTTTACATCCTTTACTGTCCGAGAAATGATGTTTGCAGAGCGCACTTAAATGATCCACTACTCTCAAGGAGCAATGTTCAGCTATGAACAAACACAAGCCTGGTTCAGTTTCATGTACACTTTCACTTGGTTTCACAAACTGAAGTTTGGGTTGTCTTTGTGACGAAAATGGTTCCTCAGCCTTCTTGTGTTTCAATGTCTTTTTGTGCCTTTCTAAATCACTCAACTTTGCAGCTATCGTGCATTTGCAGTACTTGCAGAAACATTTCGTGTCGTTTCCGTCTACTTTTAATAGCCAGTCTTTAAACCTGGAGTCAGTTAGCCACTGAACTCTGAAGTGTTGTGAGTATTTTTTAATTTTGCTACTCATGATGTGGGCAGTCAGAAATAATAGGCTAATCGAGGAAGACAAAAGTGGCAACAACTTATCACACCGAGGTTTAACTCTCTACTGACCAGTCCACGACGAGGCAGGAACATTGTAT
>JAGKTI010028597.1:0-12902 GCA_018397915.1 Birgus latro | reverse complement strand
CAGAAAGTCCACTCCCCCAACCTCTATATACTCTTGCATCCATTATACATCTTCTCATCCTTTCATCCACACACACATAGTCAAGCATTGCCTTCCGTTCATTCATTCCCCCGTCCTCTCTTCTCACCACTCGCCATGTATACCTATGGATCATTTTGTGCCTGAAGAGGGTATTAACTACCACCAACCCCCTCCCAGCACAAATGTCCACTAAAGCACTGCCATTCTCATCCATCTCTGCAGGCACACCCCACTCACCAACCACTCCATCCACCTTCTCATTCCCCACTTTTCCATTCATATCTCCAATCAGAAACACTCTCTCATTCCTTTCAAACTTTATAATTTCCTGCTTTTAATTCTATTTTTTCATGCATGGTTACCATTAGTATTGAAGTGCACCAGCTGTGAAAAAGGTGAATGCCATTGATTTTCATGTCCAGTACCTAAACAAAGCTGCCAACTCAGTGAACAGCTGTGCCTAACTTACCTCAAATTCATCCTTTTTGGGTTAAATTTAAATGAATTCGTGCTTTGTGTTCATTATTTTAGTGCACTAGCTGTGAAAAAGGTGAATGCCAGTGAATTTCATGTCCGGTCCTAACCTAACCTAACCATTTTTTTGGTAACAATTTACATAATTTACTGTATTTGATGCTTTGTATCCAATAATTTAGTGCATAAAATGTGAGAAAAGATGATTTCCATGTCCGATACTTACTTACACTATGGTGGCAAGTTGTGAGAACCTATGCCTTATTCACCTCTAAATCATCAGTTTTTGGTTAAAATTGAGTTAATTCATGATTTGTGTGCATTATTTATGTGAAAGAGGACTTAAATAAGTGCTATGCATGTCCGGTAGGGAGGTAGGAAGGTGGTTTTCTGATTTACGTTAGGGTCAGGAATGACCAGTGCTGGAGCTTCAGAGCCACTATCTGGACAAGACCACTCTCCGGACATGTCTTTGGCTCTATTCCGTCGGATAGTGGAGGGATTACTGTATTAAAAAATCAGCAAAATCTGAGATGCAGCAGTGGAAAACTCTTCTGCCACTGGCTCATCTGACATGGAATCACCTAGCGCGGATGTGAAATCAGTGCAATCATGGCCGTCGTGCTGTGTGTGGGTTACTGCTCCCCTCTCCAAACAACGAGGAGGTTTTATGTGAACCTGAAGACTAATACGCAATTTCTCAGGTATGAGGTGAAATACAAACATCAGGGAGGGGGGATCGGGGGTCTTTGCTCCCTCCACCCCCCTGCCCCAGTTAGGCTGTCCTGCATTCACAGTGTAAAGTCTCTCATCTGACTGATTAAATCTAGGTTAGGGTAAATGGAATCTGGGTAATGCCTAAAACATCCTCTTATAAATGCCAGGAAACCTATTGTTTCATCAGTGAAACTAGTTTCCTAATGTATTTAGTGATATTCATTCAGTTTTTATATACAGTAGGTTCATATTGCAAATCACTTGGTTTTCCCACCACCACCATGACCACCACCATCACCCCTGGGATATGAGGTATCATAACTGGAAAACAAATGATTTCCAACACAGAATACTGTCAATATGAACAAATGACATAAAAAAGCATTAGATAAGCACAGCTTTATTGCTGAACTCAAGTTGCAGCTTCTGCTAAATATTAACCTTATACTGTTTCCACTGCTTAACCTGGTGCCAGAAAAAATGCTCACACGTTAAATTATCCTTACCTGCTTGTCTTTCAGTTTCTCAAGAAGTATATTTTCTAGGTCCTCTTTAGTGACCCATGCAGAAGCTCCCACATTTCTGTAAAAAACATTTTGTCATTACTTTCCTGCTTTACAGAGTGGTAGGCAATGGTGACCACCATACACTCACTTGGTATAGTGCTGCCAACTTCTTGTTAGGCGACTCGACACCGAGTGACACACCATGTAGTTTGCTGTAACCCAGGAAACCACCCACAATACTGGGTGGTAACCATATACAGTAATCAAATAATGGGGTGATGTGGAGCCGACGATGGGGTCCCTGTTAGCTCGGTGTCCATCCAGGACTCAAACTTTCACTCTCTTCCCTGCACCTCACTGTGTCAAGGCACTGCCCACCACAAAACGAACATTGGTTCATTGCATGGAACAGCCCTGCAGGTGTGACTACTTGCCTGCAGTTCATAGGTCTGGGCCAGATGGACCAGAGTTACTCTACTATTATTATAGACTGCATCCATCCATCATCCAATCCAATGTCGCCCAATGAGAAGCATAGGAACCCAGGGCTAGGCAAGTTGGTCCTGACATTTAAGATGAGAGTGACCAGCCTCACTCATCCCTGAGTGGCATTACGTAAGCAATAAACCCCAACCACCCCTTGGATATAAACCTACACAGGCTCAACCTGACTGGAGCACCTTAATTACCCACTAAACCACCAGGCGCCATAATTTGGTTATATGGTTACAACCCAGCATAGTAAATGGTTTCCTGGTGTACAGCAAAGCATTTGGCTTGTCACTCAGTGCATAGTCACCCACAGGCAAGCACAAAATGTAATGTGCATTCATAATCTATTTGTCATCCAATGTTTCACTGGCCCATCAGGTGCACAGAGGCCTGGGGCTAGGCTACTCAGTCCCAGCATCTAACTCAACTGCTGCAATATACTGCACCTATTAAGAGGTGCCACCGGAGGGTTGTGACATAACTCTTTTGAGAAAGATTTTTCCAGTTCATAGTATAAGATTACTAAGCAGTGCATCATCACAATTTTTATGGCATATTAGGTACCATCTCTCATCCCCACTCCAACGGCTGAGACCTGAAACAATGGACAGTAGCTGCTATGAACAAAATTCATGCACTTAATACTTTCAAGGTTCTTATGTTTGAAAAGATTAAGTATCTTGCTGAACTGTTACAACTTCTGTCCTTACACTCAGGTGTGATGGTATGAAGTGAATTCATTACACCTTCATGGGCCAGAGCTGTTCATTAGTCATCTTTCTCTGATTGATTCCTTTCCAATACAGCCCCTTAGTTAGCTGTACAATAAATTGCCATTATCCATGAGATAAGTGACTTCTGTTGAATCTTCCAAGGAATAGCTCGATGCCTTAGTCTTTTCAAAAGGTATGATCTGGAGGAAGGAGTACTGTTGTTGTTGAGCAACCCCAGTCTGTCTGGTTAAGCAGACCCATCTACTGCAGGCAAACAACTGCACTTGAAGGGATGCCTGTGCAGATGACCAATGCTCCATCAACATACCCATATCCCACACCAAGCCCTCTTCCTCCCATCATCCCAAGACATCACCTTTTGCTCCCCAAACCTTGCCCCCACACAATCGTGGAGAGTGGTCAAAACCCTTGGCTCTGACCACCTCTCAATCATCATCACTACCAAAATCACAATCACCCCAGCTGGCCACGGATACACATACACTAATTAAAAAAGCCAACTGGGAGGCCTTCACAACTGAAACAGAACAACACTTTGAAAAATTAAATAGTACATCCATCTCAAACATCAACACTGCTGTGCACACAATTATTCAAAATGCAGACAAAAGACACATCCCAAGAGGCTACAAAAAGACACACAACCCCAACTTCACACCAGAAATTCAAGGCCTCGTCAGTCAACGCAACACACTACAACACTCCCCAACACCCCATACACAAGACACCATACAACAAATACAAGAACTCAACACTCAGGTAAACAATAAAATATCAGAACAGCAAACACTAAATTGGAATAATTATCTCCAAACACTTGATCACAAAACAAACACCAGCAAACTCTTTTAAACATTAAACAGCATCACACTCTCCAAAAGCAACACTACTCAATCACACACTGCCATCACAACAACTGACACCATACCCTCAAACAAACAACACTCAAACACTCTCACCAATCACTTTTCACATGCCACCCATCTAAACCCCCATCGAGATGACCGACGAGTCAACCGGCGCAAGAGACAGTTCTCCACATACCCAGACTTTGCACCTTTCACTTACAACCAGCCATAGCACATCATCAGCAACCTTAAGCACTCATCTGCCTGTGGACCAGACAACATAAGCAACATACACCTTAAACACCTTGGACCACAAGGCATACAAGCACTCACCAACATATCAAACTACAGCTGAGATGTGGGCATCAACCAGCCCTCTTGAGTTATCAGAAGAGGCTGGATGACTCCATTACTGATGCCTGTCCAGGAGGTAAGACAGCACCCCACACTATTAAGCACATTATGGAAGACTCCATTGCACACAATCACCTACACCAGCAACAAAACATACATTCCTTGACAGCTCTGTGAGAAAGCTCAGTTTCGGCCATGGCCATCCTTAGGGACTCAGGGCTGTTCAGCCAGACTGCCTAGGGAACAACTACTACTACTACAGCTACTCAAACAACATAATGCCCAACATCTGGATGCATGGCACTATCTTCACTATCCCCAAACCCAACAAAGACCCCATGTTACCTTCCTCACACCACCCTATCACACTCCTCTGCACCCTATCCAACGTCACTGAATGACTGGTATTACAACTAGTTACACCTCACATTCCCCTAGCCCCATCACAGCATGGTTTTAGACTGCTACACTCCACAAACACTCATCTTACAGACCTTACAGAGAGCTTTTGATGCCATTCCACAGCATAACCTCACAAACAAAATATTCAACACAAACATGCACAATAACACAAAAAGATAGCTGACAAACTATTTAGCTGCAAGTGTGCACATGTGACATTTATCAGTCAGTCATCGAGCACCAGAAACTTCACAAACAGCGCCCCCCAAGGATCTGTTTTGTCCCCTACTCTCTTTAACCTATACATGCACGACATACCCACACCCCACACACCACAAAAACACATAGCTTCCTATGCGGACAACATAACACTTACATGTAACACCAAAATGCAAACAAAGCCGCGCACATCCTCTAACCTTACCTCAACACACTACACGAATGGTTCACCAAAAACATCAGCCCCAGCTATATCTACAGTGACCCATCTCACAAACTGGACAGCAGAACAGTCACATTCCACACCTCACCATAAACAACACTCCCCTACCACACACACACACACAAACGTACACAAACATTGATGGACTAACATCGGCAAGGTTAGAAGTCAATGATTTTTTGAGGGTACACAAACCTGATGTTATGTGCTTTGTAGAGACTAAATTGAAAGAAGATATTGATATTCATATGGGAGGTGGGAAATACAAATTATGGAGAAGAGACAGAAAAGAAAAAATGGGGGGAGGAGTGATGATAGCAGTGAAGGACAATATAAATGTAGATACTGTGGAAATGGCAGAAGCCAGGGTCGAAGCGATAAATAAGAAATTAGAAACTGGGGAGAATGGTAAGAGAGATATGGCAGTGGTATATGTTCCCCAAAGACGAGAGCATGGAATGACGATGAATACCAGGAGATGTTGTCAGACATGGTTAGTTATCTACAGAAAGTGATCGAGGAAAGCAACAATATAATCCTAATGGGTGACTTTAATTGTAAAGAGGTGAACTGGGAGGAATGGGACTCAGGAGGCAGCGAAGATTCGTGGGGTACTAAATTGTTAAATATAGCAATGAATAATGTAATGACGAAGTGGGTTAAAGAAGAGACACGATTCAGAGGTGATGACACACCAGCAAGATTAGATTTGCTACTATCCAAAGAACCTGATGTAACTGAATCTTTAAATTATCTGTGTCCTATAGGAAAAAGTGATCATGTGGTCATTGAGTTCCAGATGATAACAGGGAACGCGGTGCCAAGAGATGAGCTTTATAGGCAAAGAAGATACAACTTTGGGAAAACAAACTTTGCAGAATTGAGAATTTTTTTTGAAAATGCAGACTGGAGAAAATTCAGAGAAACAAGAGAGATACAGAGAAAGTGGGATATCTTTTTAGACCTCTACAATTTGGGAGTGGAAAAATATGTGCCAAGAGCAAGTGGGAAAGAAAACAGGAAAAAGGTGTGGTTTAATAGAAGGAGTATGATAGCGAAAAAAGAGAGGGACATGGCATGGAACAAATGGAGAAAGAGAGGTAATATCAGAGCAAAGGAAGAATAAAAAAGAACTAGAAATGAATATACAAGAATAGGTAGAGAGGAAGAAAGGAACTTTGAAAAAGGTATAACTGACAAATGTAAGGATGAACCCAAATTGTTTTATAGATTTGTTAATGGCAAATTGAAGCAAAGGGAAGGAATCACCAAACTGAAAGTAGAAGGAGAGGTCTACAAGGATGCAGTAATGCAAGCTGAAGTAATGAACAAATGTTTCCAATCGGTTTTCACTAAGGAAAGGGAGTTTGTGGAAGGAGAGGGAGTGATTAGAAATGTAGTGATAAAAGATATAAAAGTGGAAGTGCAGGAAGTGTATAAATTACTGGGAACTCAAGATGTAAGGAAAGCCCCAGGACCGGATGGAATCTCTAATTGGGTACTGAAGGAATGCAGAGAACAACTGGCGGATAAGATTCACAATTTAATTGTGTGCTCCTTGGAAGAGGGGAAAGTGCCTTGGGAATAGAAGAGGGCAAATGTGGTGCCAATCTATAAGGGAGGAAACAAGGAAGAACCCCTGAATTATAGACCAGTGTCCTTAACCAGCATGGTTGCAAAATTGTGTGAGAGAATCCTGAAAGATAAATGGATAAAATACCTGGAAGAGATGAATATTTTGACTGAAAGTCAGTTTGGATTCAGAAGTGGAAGGTCATGTGTTTCTAATTTGTTGAGCTTTTACTCAAAGGCAATTGACATGCTGCAGGAGAGAGACAGTTGGGTGGATTGTGTGTACTTAGATCTGGAGAAGGCCTTCGACAAGGTGCCCCACAAGAGACTGTTATGGAAATTAGAGCATATAGGAGGACTGAATGGAAGACTCCTGGAATGGATGAGAGACTTTTTGAGTGACAGACAAATGAGGACAGTAATAAAGGATAGGACATCTGAATGGAGGGAAGTAACAAGTGGTGTCCCACAGGGCTCGGTGTTGGCACCAGTAATGTTCTAGATTTACGTAAATGATATGGTAGATGGAGTGAACAGCTACGCAAGCCTGATGATGCAAGATCTTGAGAAAGGTAGAGGTTGAAAAGGACTGTAAAATGCTACAGGAGGATCTGGATAGGATACATGATTGGGGTCGGATGTGGGAAATGAAATTCAACGCAAAAAAATGTAAAATATTGGAAATGGGTAAAAGTACCAAGAGGCCATCACTGAAGTATTTGATGGGTAATGAACCAATTAGAAAAACGAGAGAAAAGAAAGATTTGGGAGTGCTGGTCCAGGATAGTTTATCACCTGAAAAGCACATAAATAAGAACGTGAGAGAGACATATAAACTCTTGACCAATATAAGAGTGGTATTTCATTACATGGATGAGGAGATGATGAAAAAATTGATAGTAGCCATGATCCGGCCCAGTAGTGTGGTCCCCACAAAAAGAAAGATATAACCAAGATTGAGAGAATACAAAGAACAGCAACCAAGATGGTCCCCAGTCTTGCAGATCTATTATCATACAGTGAGAGGCTAGAAAGGCTGGATTTGCCATCCTTAGAGGAAAGGAAAGAGAGGGGCGACATGATTGCAGTGTTCAGGACCATGATAGGAGTAGAAAAAATTGACAGAGAAAATCTGTTTGTGTGGGATGAGAGAGCAACAAGAGGACACGGAATGAAACTAAAGAAGCCAAGCTGCTCGAAGGACATCAAGAAATATAGTTTTCCTTATAGATGCATAGACCTGTGGAATAGCCTGGACAAAGAGATCGTCCAGTCTAAAAACTTAAACGAGTTTAAGGCAAAATTTGACTTATTGAGAAACAGAGACGGAACCCCACGAGCGTAGCTCATTTCCTGTATATCACAATTAGGTAAATACAATTAGGTAAATACACACACACACACACACTCAAAATCCTTGGTGTAACATACATCAGTGTCATTTGAACAACACATGACAGCATCAAAAATAAATTAACACCAAGACTCAATGCCTTAAGGTCACTTGCCCATACGACATTCAGACACAACAAAGAAACCACCACCACAGTATACAGACAATATATACATTCAGTGATGAATTATACATGCCCTGCTTACGCTTCCAACCTCACTAAAACACACTATAACACTCTACAGACCATACAGAACAAGGCCCTAAAAATAATCACAGGCTGCACAGCTACTACACCTACAGACTACCTAAACCAAGAAATCAAAGTCCTCAAAGTCAAGGATCATCTAGACATGAGAGGCACCCAAATTCTCTCTGCAGCCTCCATAAACCCACAACATCCACTACACTACATGGCAGCACATCTACACACACACTCCAAGGAGCATCAAAACAACACCCAGCAGGCGGTAGCTCGATCGGTAGAGAGTTGGCTTGCAGTCCCGACGGACCCAGGTTCGAATCCTCGCTGGGGCAGGGAATAGTTTAAGGATTTGAATTTCATTAAATCAGGCTTTCCTGATCTACCAGAAGACCCGCCGACATGTCGTAAAAATACCCCGCTAATACCAATACACCAGTCCTGTATGAGACAGCCCTAGCATGTATTCAATATGGACGGTGGGTGTTAGCGCCGAAGTGGTGACATGTAGAGGTGTATGGTATGTAGGAGGACGGCTGGGCCTTGATAGGAGGCTGTAAAGCCTATGCCCAGAGTCGGACACATAAAAAAATAAAAAAAAATAAAAAAACATGATATCATACACAAATACTGTCATCTCTTCCCCCCTGCCCGCCTCAGACCAGCTTCCAGAAGGATATCTATACTCATATCACTTGCCACTCCATTCTGTCACTTAAAGACAACACACAGCTGCATGCAGGGCATCCTGGTATCCACCCTTCTGAATCCTACCTCCCTCGTAAGGACAGGGTCCACCTGGCCAGGCTGAGATGTGGGCATCATCCAGCCCTCCTGAGTTATCAGAAGAGGCTGGATGACTCTGTTGCTGACACCTGTCCAAGATGCAACACAGCACCCCATACTATTAAGCACATTATGGAAGACTGCAGTGCACATAATTGCCTGCGCCAACAACTCAACATACACTCCTTAAGAGCTCTGCAGGAAGGCGTGGTCTCGGCCGTGGCTTTCCTTAGGGACTCAGGGCTGTTCGGCCAGACTGCCTGGGGAACAACTACTACTATTACTACTACTGTAGAAAAAGAACCACCCTTGCAGGACTGTCCTGTGCAGAGGACCAATGCTCCCTTGTGGCAGATAGCACCTTGCAATAATGAGGAGCAGGAAGTGAGTGGTCTGGTTCCTTGATGGACACCACACTTTTGTCTCTCCATCCAGTTACCAGGGACACCATAGTGGGCTTCATATTACCCCACTATTTGGGTATATTGTTATTGCCCAGCAATGTAAATCGTTTCCATTAGGCTTGTCACAGTGTAGAGCCACCTAAAAGGTAAAGAAGAGTAATGAAAAGTGAGAGGAAGGATGGGAGAAAGAGGAAGTAAGGACGGCAGACACGAAAGAAGAAAAAGTTTGTATTGTATATGAGTGATGCCACAATTCCTATAGAAGTGTAAATGTGCTTAATATTCTATTGAATTCCTTAAAGGAAGAACTGATGCTTTTTAAAAACAAAAGACCAGATTACTGTTATTTGTTTCATTTCTGAAGGCTCCAACATGCTTACATGCGTCAGCCTTGGTCATCTGGTAGCAGCTCTCCATGCTGCTCGATCTCTGGCAGCTTCCCTATTTGGTCCCTTATCCCTGAGGTGGCACTCAATGACCTCGTCCCAGGTCTTTCTCAGTCTACCTCTTGCTCCCCTACCCCCAACATTAACACTTCTCACTCTCCACCCAATTATCATCCCCCATCCTCTCCACATGCCCAAACCATCTCAACCTACCTCTCCTCATCACAACACCAATACACTCCAGTCCCATCCTACCTCTCAACTCTTCCATGGTAAGCCTAGTTCCCCCAGGCCTTGCACTCAGGGATGCACTGCACATCCACCTATGGTAATCATTGCCATTTCTCTATGTCTGAGCCTACAAATATCCTCTCCCTTTACTGCCCAATTCTCACTACTGTACAGCATTACACTCCTAATACATGCCGCATACAAAGATCCCTTAGCACGGAGGGAAAGCCCTCTCATTGTCAAGAGAGCCAACAGCTTCATGAACTTCCTCCAACCAATCCTCACTCTAGCCACAGAGCTAGCTCCAGCCCCACCTCCAGCAAATAACATGACTCCCAAATAACAAAACTCTTCTACACACTTAAGAGACTCACCAACAAGTTCAATCAATTCACACCTGACAATCTCCACATGCTTTTCCCAACACATCACACATGTGAAATCAGCATTATCTCACAGTCTACCTCTAATACCACTATATGTCTTATGCACCCACATATCACAAACACTTAACAAGATGGATTACAGAGATAGTCCGATTATCCAGGCTATAAGGTGTGATGGGTGCCCAAATAGTCCAAAATCACGATTAATCTGACAGAAACAAAACACATGTACTGTTAGACTGATTTATTTACCAGTAAATATACTCTTTAACCCCTCTGGTGCCAGGAACGACGATCGTCGATTATTCAGGATTACTTAAAAACACGGGGAATGACGATCATAAATACAGTATGCTATGAAAAGCTGGCGGCCACATGCTCCGCCCCGACTTTGACGAAGATCCCTTCCAACCTATCAGAACTAAGTGCTGGATAGGCGGGAAGGAGGATCCCATCCCATACCCAGGTAGTGGGGAGTGAACCTTCCACCTCCCTCTCACTGCGTCCCTCTACTCCACGGTCTTATTGCTGCCCTACCTTATTCACTTCTCACCGCCACCACCACCCTCCCACAACCTCCCCATCCATCCTCCATCACTCCATCGTGGATCCCCCCCTCCCAGTCATCAGGGGGAAGGTTATTTCCCCCTGCCCTCCCTCTTTGTCTCTGTACTCCTTATGGGCTTCTCCTTTGTGCCTTGTGGTGTTCATCTCCCACCACCACATCCCCATACCACCACTCCAGGCTTCACCCCACCCGACCCCCACCCTCTATAGTACAGCGTATGTTTACTCCCGAACTCCCCTCCCCCCCCGGGCCTAGAGTATTATACGTAATTTTTACGCTCTATGCCGCGTGTTTTGATTCGTTACCTGAATATCCTTTGTGTATTTGTATACAGTAATGGACACAACATTTTCTGTATGATTTTCTTTGCTTTTGTTTTTTATGTCTTGTTTTTTTGGGGAAGAAAAGCATGTTATGTGCCAACCTTACCTGGCAATGCTGATAATTATGTACCTGTCAAAGTCCATCCTGTCAAAGGTTTTAGCATATGTTTTGCATTGTTAATGGTAGGTGGGGGCACTCATCATCCGCTCACTCGATGTAGTGCTGCTCTCGGGTGTCTGCCCTTTCCTCTCCTCCATCCTTCTTTTCTTCCATCCTCTTCTGTCTTTCTTTCCTCATCTATCTGCCTACGGGTGAGTTGACACTCCCTCTTCTGTCTTTCTTTCCTTCATTCTTTCCTCGTCCTTCTGCCTGTGGGTGACTCTACACTAAGTGACAAGCCAAATGGTTTCCTGTACACCAGGAAACCCATTTACTATGCTGTGTGGTAACCGTTTTTCATTTTCGTTTTCGTTTTAGAAGGCTCCAACAAGCTTGCATGTGTCGGCCTTGGTCACCTAATGGCGGCTCTCCACGCTGCTCGATCTCTGGCAGCCTCCCTATTCAGTCCCTTAACCCTTAAGTCACATTTAATGACCTCGTCCCATGTCTTTCTTGGTCTACCCCTCCCAACCCCTCCCTCAATATTAACACTTCTCACCCTCTGCACCCAATTATCATCCCCCATCCTCTCCACATGTCCAAACCACCTCAGCCTACCTCTCCTCATCACAACACCAATACACTCCAGTCCCATCCTACCTCTCAACTCTTCTATCGTAAACCCAGCCCCCCCAGGCCTTGCATGCAGGGACGCACTGCACATCCACCTAATCACTGTCATTTCTGTATGTTTAAACCTGCGAATATCCTCTTCCTTTACTGCCCAAGTCTCACTACCATACAGCATCACACTCCTAACACATGCTGCATACAAAGATCCCTTAGCATGTAAGGAGAGTCCTCTCAATGTCAGGAGAAGCAACAGCTCCCTGAACTTCTTCCAACCACTTCTCACTCTAGCAACCGAGCTAACTCCAGCCCCACCTCCGGCACATAACATGTCTCCCAGATAACAAAACTCCTCCACACACTCAAGAGACTCACCTGCAAGTTCAACCCTCTCACGCCTAACAATCTCCACCTGCTCTCCCCGACACACCGCACACATGAAATCAGCATTATCTCGCAGTCTACCTCTAATACCACTACATCTCTTGTGCACCCATCTATCACAAACACTGCACAAGATGGAATTACTTCCCACACCCTTGTGGCAAACTGCACATGGCCACGCTCCCTCTCCTCTGATTGTACTGCCACCAACCCTAGATATCATCACTTTTGTTTTATCTGCATTTACCTTTAAGCCCTTGTACCCCATACCATCTCTCCACTTCTTAAATCTTTCCTCAGCCTCCCCTTCATTCTCAGCAATCAACACCAAATCATCAGCATACAACATCTCCCATGGGAGTCCATCTCTGAAGTCATGTGAGAGGGCTTCAAGCACCATGATAAACAACAAGGGACTCAAAACTGACCCCTGATGCACACCAACATTCACGGGAAACTCATCACTCAAAACTCCATTCACTCTTACCTGGGTGCGAGCACCCACGTACATGGCCATAACCACCCTAACCAGCCACTCTTCCAACCC
>JAGKTI010028596.1:0-12902 GCA_018397915.1 Birgus latro | reverse complement strand
GGTCTTGTCCGGATAGTGGCCCTGAAGCTCCAGCACTGGTCATTCATGACCCTAACCTAACCTAACCTAAATCAGAAAACCACCTACCTACTTCCCTACCGGACATGCATAGCACTTATTTAAGTCCCCTTTCACATAAATTAATGCACACAAAGCATGAATTAACTGAATTTTAACCAAAAAATGATGATTTAGAGGTGAGTAAGGAATAGGTGATCACAACTTGCCAGCAAGTGTAAGTATCAGACATGGAAATCACTATGAAAATCACCCTTTCTCACACCATATGCATTAAATAATGGACACAAAGCATGAAATCATTGAATTTTAACCCAAAAATGATGATTTTGAGGTAAGTAAGGCATAGATGTTCATGAGTTGGCAGCTTAGTGTAAATAAGTATCGGACGTGGCAATCACTATGAAAATAATCATTTCTCACATCTTATGCACAAAGCATCAAATAAATAAACTGTTACCAGAAAAAGAGTTAGGTATAGCAAAGGTGTTCACTGTTCGCCAACAGCACCAGTCATTCTTGACCCTAACCTAACCTAACCTAAATCAGAAAACCACCTACCTAACTCCCTACCGGACATGCATAGCACTTAATTAAGACCCCATTCACATAAGTAATTGGCACAGAGCATGAATTAATCGAATTTTAACCCAAAAATGATGATTTTGAGGTGAATAAGGCAGGGGTGTTCACCAGCTGACTACATAATGAACGTAAGGAAGAGACATGATTATTACTGAGAAAATCACCTTTTCACAGCCTGTGCACTCAAATATGGGACACAAAACATGAAGTAAATAAAATGTAGCCAGAAAAATTATGATTTAGAGGTGTGTGGGGCGAAAATGTTCACCAGTTGACTAGATAGCGAACGTAAGTAAGAGACAAGGTAATCACTGAGAAAATCACCTCTTTCACAGCCTGTGCACTCAAATATGGGACACAAAGCATGAAGTAAATAAAATGTAACCAGAAAAATTATGATTTAGAGGTGTGTGGGGCAAAAATGTTCACAAGTTGACTAGATAGTGAATGTATGTAAGAGACATGTTAATCACTGAGAAAATCACCTCTTTCACAGCCTGTGCACTCAAATATGGGACACAAAGCATGAAGTAAATAAAATGTAACCAGAGAATGAGGATTTAGAAGTGATTATGGAAAATATTTAGCAGTTGACAATGTTTATTTACAGTCCATGATTGCTGTTTACCCCCATCTCTAAGGTTTTTACAGTGGTCATAATTGCTCTTGAAGCATGTCCAGTAATCCAGTGTTTAACTACACTTAATCCTTAGCACTGTGACTTTTGATTATTTAAACAAGAACAAAAATACCGCAAACGATCGGACAGACGTCCACTGTTCACGGGAGTTGAGACAGAACTAGTAGGAGGGCGATTTGGCAGGAAGGGGGCTAGTCGACGCGAGCGGGAAATTCAAACTGATGCGGTTGGAAAAAATCGGATTTTTTTCAAATTTTTTCTAATTTGGGGACATTTTGAGGTTTGGACAGCCTATGATGTCCGAATAGTGATGTATCCGGATAGTGCACGTCCGGATAGTAGAAAGATTACTGTATTGGAAAAATTCTGATAAAGCCAGAAGTGGTCAGCCTCTCTTCAAATAAACAAAAGGAGGAGATACCATAAAATTGGTCTCTCTCTCTCTCGCTCTCTCCTCCATTCGTTTCTTCTCTCTCTGGTGTGAGAGAGAGAGAGAGAGAGAGAGAATACAGAAATGACAAGTGGCGTCTCCTTGGCATAAACAAACAAGGGAGGTAGGCACAACCTCGGTCCCTCTTCTCTCTATATTCCCTCCCTCCCACTCTCTCTCCAAGAGAGAGAGAGAGAGAGAGGGTGAAAGTGAAGGTTAAGGTGAAAGTGAAAGTAAAGGTGGAAGTAAAGGTAAAAATGAAGGCAAAAGTGAAGGTGAAAGTGAAGTTGAAGGTGAAAATGAAGGTAATAAAGAAGGTCAAAATGAAGGTGATAAAGAAGGAAAAACTGAAGGTGAAAATAAAGGAAAAACTGAAGGTGTAAGTAATGGAAAAATTGAAGGTGAAATAAAAGGTGAAGGTGAAAGGTGAATGTGAAAATGAATGTGATGGTGAAGATGAAAGAGAAGGTGAAAGGGAATGTCACAATGAACAGAGACAGAGAGAGAGCATGCAGGAATGATAAGTGGCGTCCCCAGTGCATAAAGTCCCTCTTCTCTCTCTCTCTCTCTCCTTGTATATTCCTTCCCTCCCTCCCTCCCTCCCCCTCTCTCTCTGGGAGAGAAAAAGAGAGAGATGCATTCCTAACAACATCTATTTCCACTTCCTCTCTCCCAATATATTACCAAACGAATATTCTCCACTGGGTTATTAATGATTATGTTGTGGCAATGTTAATATTAAAGCAGTCAATCAGCTACAGCAAAAAGGCACCCCCCCCCTCACTGCTGCTTTTGTCAATGTCCAATCACCGATGTGTGGGGTCATATCTTTGCCTCTCATACTTTATAGTTATCATGTATTATCCTTGATTTAAGCTCTTGTCACCATGCATAATTAAATTCTCTGAAAGCTGGGCTACATAACTCAATTACAGTAATTTTTTATTCATAGTCTCTTGTAAACAGTCCTTATCCACTGGGTTAAGATCAATCATCCTGGCTAGTGTCTGACAGCTAAATACATTCTTTACTTAATTAATTTTGAATGGCAAAAATTTTGATGTAAATATGAATACCATACAAGTGTAACTTGAATCAGTTCCTAACCTTTATGATGTTGTAAATCTGAATCGTTGTAAAATGAGCCATCATAACTCAAGGGTTTCCTGTATATATATATACTGTACTGGTGAACACAGTTATGACTACGAAAATAATAAAGATAACAGTATTAATAATAAGAGTGACAAAAACAATAACAACAATAATAATAATACTCTAACAATAATAATAATAATAATCACTCATCGTCATCATTATCCAGTCCTATGTCGCCCCACAGAGGAGCGTAGGAGCCCAGGGCTAGGCAAGTTGGTCCTGACATTTAAGATGAGACTGACCAGCCTCACTCATCCCTGAATGGCATTACATGAGCAATAAACCCCAACCACCCCTTGGATATAAACCTTCACCAGTTCAATCCGATTGGAGAGCCATAATTACCCACTAAACCACCAGGTGCCAAAATTTGGTTATATGGTTACCACCCAGCATAGTAAATGGTTTCCTGGTGAACAGGAAACCATTTGGCTTGTCACTCAGTGTAGAGTCACCCACAGGCAGAAGGACAAGGAAAGAATGAAGGCAAGAAAGCCAGAAGAATATAATAAAAATAATCCATCCATCCATTATCCAATCCTATGTCGCCAAACAGAGATGCGAAGGAGCCCGGGGCTAGGCAAGCTGGTCCTGACATTTAAGATGAGAGTGATCAGCCTCACTCATCCCTGGGTGGCACTACATGAGCAATAAACCCCAACCATCCCTTGGATATAAACCTTCACCGGCTCAATCTGATTGGAGCGCCGTAATTACCCACTAAACCACCAGGCACCAAAATTTGGTTATATGGTTACCACCCAGCATAGTAAATTGTTTCCTGGTGTACAGGAAACCATTTGGCTTGTCACTCAGTGTAGTTACCCACAGGCAGAAGGACAAGGAAAGAATGAAGGAGAGAAAGAGAGAAGAGGGAGTGTAAAGTCACCTGTAGGCAGAGGGACAAGGAAAGAATGAAGGAAGGAAAGACAGAAGAGGATTTAAGGAAAGAAGGATGGAGGAGGGAAAAGGGCAGACACCCGAGAGCAATAATAATAATAATCATCATCATCATCATACGGACCTCCTTTCCCACCTTAGGGCAAAATAATAATGATGTGCTATTTTCTTTCTCAAAAATGCCAATTCCTCAGAAGACTTCACTATCAATCAAAACACTGAACCTTGATATAACATGAATACAAATGCACAAACAGTACTGCATCACAGCAGTGTCACCAACTTAAAAGCTCTAATCCATCATTACAATACCATCAAAACTTCTGAGATGCTTCTTAAATGAAATAGATTGCTTTATACATATGGGTAACTTTTAAAATATTCTGGGTATTGTAAAGAAAGGAGTTTGTGGGCAGCACACTCAATCACTGCTCTAGGCTCCTCATTAGATGAATCCCAGTTCAGTTTTATAGGTACCTTCTTGGCTTACTGGACTGCATGCAAATTCTGAAACTTGAGTTTTAAATGTTCTACTAGCAAAGAGAATATGTATCACTTCTCATCTTGACTCTGGCTATGTAGGCAAAATTGCCCAACCCAAATACAATTGTTCGTTTCATTTTTTAAGACTACAACATGCTTGCATGCGTCGGCCTTGGTCACCTAATGGCGGCTCTCTAGCAAAGAGAATATGTATCACTTCTCATCTTGACTCTGGCTATGTAGGCAAAATTGCCCAACCCAAATACAATTGTTCGTTTCGTTTTTTAAAACTACAACATGCTTGCATGCGTCGGCCTTGGTCACCTAATGGCGGCTCTCCACGCTGCTCAATCTTTGGCAGCCTCCCTATTCAATCCCTTAACCCTGAGGTCACACTTACTGACCTCGTCCCATGTCTTTCTCGGTCTACCCCTCTTCCGATATTAACACTTCTCACTTACTGCACCCAGTTATCATCCCCCACCATCCTCTCCATATGTCCAAACCACCTCAGCCTACCCCTCCTCATCACAACATCAATACACTCCAGTCCCATCCTACCTCTCAACTCTTCCATTGTAAACCCAGCCCCCCCAGGCCTTGAACGCAGGGATGCACTGCACATCCACCTAATCATTGTCATTTCTGTATGTTTAAGCCTGCGAATATCCTCTTCCTTTACAGCCCAGGTCTCACTACCATACAGCATCACACTCCTAACACATGCTGCATACAAGGACCCCTTAGCACGTAAGGAGAGTCCTCTCAACGTCAAGAGAGGCAACAGCTCCCTGAACTTCTTCCAACTACGCCTCACCCAAGCAAATGAGCTAGAGCTCCAGCCCCACCTCAGGCACATAACATGTCTCCCAAATAACAAAAAACCCCCACACACTCAAGAGACTCACCAGCAAGTTAAATCCCTTCACGCCTAACAATCTCCACCTGCTCTCCCTGACACGCCGTACACATGAAATCAGCATTATCTCGCAGTCTACCTCTAATGCCACTACATCTCTTGTGCATCTATTTATCACAAACAATGCACAAGATGGAATTACTTCCCACACCTTTGTGGCAAACTGCACATGGCCACTCTCCCTCTCCTCTGATTGTACTGCCACCAACCCTAGATATCATCACTTTTGTTTTATCTGCATTTACCCTTAAGCCCTTGTACCCCATACCATCTCTCCACTTCTTAAATCTATCCTCTGCCACCTTTTCATTCTCTGCAATCAACACCAAATCATCAGCATATAACATCTCCCACGGGAGTCCATCTCTGAAGTCATGTGAGAGGGCTTCAAGTACCATGAAAAACAACAAGGGACTCAAAACTGACCCCTGATGCACACCAACATTCATGGAAAACTCATCACTCAAAACTCCATTCACTCTTACCTGGGTGTGAGCACCCACGTACATGGCCATAACCACCCTAACCAGCCACTTTTCCAACCCTAGCTTTCTCATCGCCCACTTCACCACCTCTCTAGGGACTCTGTCAAAGGCCTTTTCCAGATTAACAAAAACAAAATACAATTCCCTTTTCTTACCAATATATTTTTCCTGAAGCTGTCAAACAATGAATATGGCATCAGTGGTTCCCCTGCCTGGCATAAACCCAAACTGCATCTCATCAATATTCACTCTTTCTCTAATCATACATTCTAAAACTCTCTCCATTACTTTCATTATATGATCTAAGAGCTTTATACATCTGTAATTTCCCCTTTCCAGGGCATCACCTTTCCCTTTGTACACATTTACAATTACACTCTTCAGCCAATCATCTGGGACAACACATTCATATACTGTATAATCATATTTATCAGGTCAGTGACTAACCTCACCCCAATATCTCCTGAGGCCTTCAACATTTCAGCAGTCAACCCAGACACACCTGCCGCCTTCCCCATCCGCATCTTGCCTGTTGCCTCACTCACAGTAGCAGTGCCAATCAAATTCCAAGGGGCAAACACTGGATCTGCTGGCTCCAAACCTTCCCTATCCCAATCAAACTCCTCATTCAACAACCAGCTATATTGCTCTCTCCATGCATCTTTAATATCTCCACTGTTCACCACTCCTCTTCCTTCATCATTCTTCACACACTGCTCACCTACAATGTCCCGATTATCCCTCTTCACCTGATTTGCCACCCTAAAAATTGTATTTTTCCTATCCCCATGATTTAGATTATCAAGTAAAAGTCTCTGTGACTCAGACTTCGCCATGTATACCTCTCTCCTAGCCCTACGCTTGGCAGCCAAGTACTCCTCCCTGTTACCACCCTTCTTCCATTCCCGGAAAAGCCTTCTTTTCTCCTTAACTGCGGCTTCTACACCCTCATCCCACCACCAAGTTACTTTATGTCTTGGTGGGCCTCTTGTCCAACCGCATATTGCATCAGTAACTCTCAAGAGGTTGTTCTTAAGGGCTCCATACTGTTCATTAACGCCTCTATCTACAGCTCCCTGTTTAGCCACCACTCTCCTCATCTCACTATAAAAGGCATCCCTTACTGATTGGTTTCCCAGCTTCCATATTTTCCTCCTAGGTACATATGTCCTCCTTCTCATCGCTTGATCTTTAAGCACCATGTCACAAATCAATAGTTTGTGCTGCTGCACACACTCCTCGCTTCCTATAACTTTAACATCCCTCAGTAACCTCCTATCTACCCTCCTGACCAGAAAATAATCTATCTGATTGCTATTTCCCCCGGACTCATACGTAATCAAACGACTCATTCTTTTTCTAAAATGTGTGTTGCACACAATCATGTCCATAGCCTCCCCAAACTCGAGTATTCTTTCCCCTTCTGCATTCCTCACACCATGTGCACATCCCCCATGGACTCCTTCATAACCTTGAGCTGCTTCACCCACATGACCATTCAAATCCCCTCCCAGAACCACTACCTCATCATCGCCCATACCACCTACTACACGTATTAAATCATCCCAAAATCTATCCTTCTCTGCGTCATCCAATCCTGCCTATGGAGCATACCCCAATGTAATTACAATCATTTTCCTACCGATCAAAATTTTCACTACTAATATCCTAGCACTTACTCTCATAACATTCATAACACATTCCACCCATTTCTCCACAACCAACACACCCACACCCCCATATCCATCAGTTCCTCCCTGCCAAAACAACTTATAGTAGCAATCCTTCCCAACAATCTTTCTGACTGATCCATCCTTGAGAGATATACCAGTTTTTTCTATGAGGCTGGTAGTACTCTGTTCAAACAAATTTTACAGAGTTCATGTCGTGCATAGGTATATTAAACTATTTTTTATTCCTTGGTGAACTTCTACAGGTTTTATTTTCTCACCTGCACCTGCAGTTGTAAAGACTTACATGTCTCTCACTTTTCCTCAAAAATAAGCTGTTTTTCAAGTCTATTAAAGAATAAACAGTTCCATGATGGTGAAGACAAGGCTGTAAGCAAGCCAATATGGTAATGCACATATAAAATATTTCCACACCAGCCACCCTAGCAAGTTATATCCTAGCTGGTGCATTAACCCTTTCATGAGAGCTGTCTCTGGTGTTGAACAGGGTGAAGTGGCAGTTACCAAAATTAAATATACATATCATCATCATCATCTTCATCTGGACCTCCTTCCCCACCCTGGGGCAGGGTGAGGAGTAACAATGTCCAGACAACCCAAGTTTGCCCAATTCAATGGATCACGCTTCCATTCACTCATCATTCAAGCCCCCAGAATCTTAGCTCTATCTGATACACCAAAAACATTCACCACATTCTGTAACGTATCCAATAGAATCATTCCAAATGCTGTCACGTTAACCTGCCGAGTCCCACCAACGTACAATGCACGTCGCTACCTTTTTCAGTGCACAGACCCAACGACGTGCATCGTACGTCACGCAATTGCAAGGCCCATTGTGTGCACATTTTTCAACATTCGCGGGTGATTTTTGGTAGGCATATGTGGGAGACCTTCCTCTACCTGCTTTCAAGTGGGGATACTGCCTGGCCCTTCCTAACCCCCCCTCCCACCTACAATGGGCAATTCACCAGTTAGCTGTAACCTGGCCAGTAAAGGTATGTTGCCCCAAGGTTTCTCCAATGACGAAATTCACGGTGGAAGTGATTCCTAAGGTGGAGGACAAAGAAACAAAGAAGCTAGAGGTAGAAACAAACAAAAGTGATGAGGTGGTAATGTCGTAAAGGAAGGTGCCATATACTGGGGTTTTGGGTGAGTGAACAATGCTTATAAACGCCTATATTATTGTGTGAAAACCAATATAGACTTGTACTACACACAAATTCATACCAAATAAATGAAATAAATACGTAATTTAAAGTGGCTTGAATTAGTTAACCCTTCCATAGTTTGTTTTCTTTAGCCAGGTACCCTGAAAAAGAAGGAAAACGTAAGGTTGAGTGACACCTGTATCAACATTTCTAACTTCAGGATCGCGATTTCTCTATGAATTTCCGATGTTTCTCACCAAAAGCGAAGGTTTCAGCAAAAAAACAAAAAGTCGAAAATCGGTCGGGATCTGGGGGTAGGCTGGGTAAAAAACCAGTCGGGACTGGACGGGTTAAAAAGGGGTGCCAAATCCCTGATCATGTGCTTCTTCTGACAAAATCATCCAGCCACCTCGATCTCTTGTCAGTCCCTTAGCCTCACAGACTTCCATACCTCTCTTCCTCACACACTCCCTCCACCTTCTCCTTGACCGACCTCACCTCCTCTCTCCTTCAAATTCGCTCAGATATACCTTTTCACCACTCAATTGTTATCCATTCTCTCCACATGACCATACCATCTCAGTACACTCTCTTTGATTTCTGGTGTCCACAGACTTCACTCTGTATCTATCATGAATCACATTATTTCCTATCCTATCCTCTCTCTGTACTCCACATACATTCCTCAGCAGTCCCATCTCCACTGCTCTCACTCTTGACTTTTCATTTTCATGCCACACCATAGTCTCACATCCATATGTTAAAAGTTAGCACTAACACTCCTTCATGAAAGCCTTGTACAGCTGCAACACTCAAGCCACTGTTTCTTATGGCCTTCATAGCACCAGCTACTTTCCTTCCCTAAGTCACTCTACTTTAAACTTCTTTTGCACATTTTCCTCTCTTTTCTATCACTGTACCCATGTATTTGAATTCTCTCACCAATTCCAGTCTCTCTCCATTCACTGTAACATCACACTGTGAGTCACCTTCTCTCTCGATAATTCATTCATTCAATATTTTTCAACATCCAATCCTACACTGCCCCATGAAAAGCATAGGAGCCGGGCGCTAGGAAAGTTGGTTCTGACATTTAAGATGAGTGTGACCAGCCTCACTCATCCCTAAGTGGCACTATCATTTCGTTTTGTTTCGTTTTTGAAGCTCCAACATGCTTGCATGCGTCCCAACCACCCCTTGGATAGAAACCTTCACCGGCTCAATCCGACTGGAGTGCCATAATTACCCGCTAAACCACCAGGCACCAAAATTTGCTTATATGGTTACTACCCATGGCAGTAAATGATTTCCTGGTGTACAGGAAACCATTTGGCTTGTCACTCAGTGTAGAGTCACCCACAGGCAGAAGGAAGATGAAAGAATGAAGGAAAGAATGACAGAATAGGGAGTGAATAGACACCCGCAGGCAGAAGGATGAGGAAAGAATGAAGGAAAGACAGAAGTGGCTGGATGGAAAGAAAGATAGAGGAAAGGAAAGGGCTGACACCTGAGAGTAGCACTTTATTCTTTTCCATATTTATTCTCAAGGCATGATGCTCACAGACATTAACAAGTCTCTGCACTAGTCTACCAAGTTCTTACCTGGTATTTGAAAGAAGCACTGCATCATCAACATACAACTAATTTGAGATATTCCATCTATCACCATTCACTACCAACGCCATCCCTCTCTCCATTACTCGTGTTTTTATTTCTATCATCACCCCAGCCATTTATATAATGACCAACCACTGGGGCAACACACAACACCATCGCACGCCCACACTGATCGTGAGCCATTCACTTAGATGCCTATTTACCCTTACACATACCTCACTACCATCATAAAAACTTTTGACAGCACCTACCAGCTTACCATCTACACTGTACACGTGCAAAACCTTCCACAATCCTTCCCTGTCTACTTTATCGTACACTTTTTCCAGATCCATAAATGCCATAAACACCTTACAAAACTTCTCAGAGCCTTCTCCACTATCTGTCTAACTGCTAATATTTGATCCACACATCCTCTGCTACTCCTAAAGCCACCCAGTTCGTCACTCACACAGACTTCTGACATCTCTCTTAATTTCTCAATAATTATCCTTCCATATACCTTCCCTACAACACTCAATAAACTTATGCCATGATAATTCTTGCACTCACTTCACTCACCTTTATATTTGTAGGAGGTACAATCATAGCCTTTTCCCACTTTGATGGCATAGTTTCACTCATCCATGCCTTCTTACATATCTTCATCAAGCACTTCATTCCGCTCTCTCCACTACACTTAATCATCTCTGCATACACCTCATCAACACCAGCGGCTTTCCCAATTCTCAGTTGTTTCACAGCGTTCTTCACCTCTGCGAGTGTCGAATTTCCTGGGACTGCATTCCTTCTCTGTCCACCCTCAAAATCAATCATGCTTACAGTCACTCTGCTCTCTCTATTCACATTCATCAAGATTTCAAAATATTCCTTCCATCTCATCCTTACTTCATCCCCATGGGTTATAATATTCTACCACTTTCATCATTCGCACAATCACATTTCTTTCCGCTGTTACCTCTACATATCTGCACCTCTTTCCAGAATAACTTCCTATCTTCAGTTATTTGCATTCATATTTCTTCCTAGATAATCATTTACCTCCTTCCTTTTCCTCTTCACTAGTAGCTTTAAGTGCTTCTTGCTCTCAATATATTCAGTTTATATTTCAATTGGACCCCTGTTCTGTAAACACTCTAGCCAATTCTTCCTCTTTTCCTCCACTGCTCCCTTAACCTCTTCACCCCACCATGCTGATCCTCTCTTCTTTGTTGTTACTCTTGCCATGCCACACACTGTTTTAGCATTCCTAACTAAGCAATCCCTATATCCCATTGGCTCCCAGACTTCCTGTGTGAGGAATTTTGCTGGAAGGGTGCTAGGCGTACCGCCCCGTCTGTCAGCTCATATTCACAAAGCTCATAGGTCCCTACCCCCCTACCCCAGGGTTCCCTTTTTTATTAAATTTTGAGAACACCCAGTTCCGTCCTATAGTCAGGACACTGGGCGCCAATGGGCTAAAGAAACTGATAGATCTGCCAGTGTTTATAGAAACTAATAGATTTTCAGTGTTTAACTCACTGGCTCCCAGACTTCCTGTGTGATGGATTTTGCTGGAAGGGGTGCTAGGCGTACTGCCCTCCATCTGTCAGCTCATAGTCACAAAGCTCATAGGTCTCTACCCCAAGGTTTCCTTTTTTATTAAATTTTGAAAACACCCAGTTCCGTCCTATAGTGAGGACACTGGGCACCAATGGGCTAAAGAAACTGATAGATTTGCCAGTGTTTAAAGAAACTGATAGATTTTCCATTGTTTAACTCATTGGCTCCCAGACTTCCTGTGCGAGGGATTTTGCTCGAAGGGTGCTAGGCATACTGCCCTCCGCCTGTTGGCTCATAGTGGCGAAGTTCATTGGTCCCTACCCCAGGGTTCTCTTCTTTATTAAATTTTGAAAATGCTCAGTTCAGTCCTATATTGAGGACACTTGGTGCCAATGAGATATGCATTCCACAGTCTGTCCAGATCCATTTTATTCCAATTCACTGATTACAACTCCTCCCCTACTTTGGTCCTACATTCATCTGCCATTTCTTTGATCCTCAGCTTCTCGACCAGTCTTTCTCCCTGCTCCTCGCTCTCCTGGTCCACCTCACTCCCCTCAGCTTGACCTTGCATACCACAGTCATATGATCTGACTGACCCCCACATCGTCCTCTTATGGCCCTTGTATCAGCAACCATTCCCAGCATCAACCTCTCTATGAGCAGGTAATCAATCAGGCTCCTTTCAATATGACTTCCGTTCCCTCTATACAACGTACGTTCATGTGCATCTATGTGTTTGAAATACGAGTAACAAATGCACAGACTCCTTTCCTGATACATATCCATTAGTCGTTTCTCATTATCATTTTCTCCTGGTACTCCATTACAACCCGTCATGCCATCCTTAGGACCAATGCCTAGTTTTCCATTCATATTGCCCATTATGATCACTTCATAGCTCCTGGGCATTTCTCCCACTGCTTCATCCAGCTCAACTCAAAACTGTTTTTCTCTGTCTTACTCCTGTCATAACACAGTGCATATGCTACAATCACTGACACTTTCACCTTCTAAAACCTGAAATATATATCTATCTATCTATTGCCAGACGCCTCAATCCCGAACGGGGTGGCCACAAACAAATCGCCTCCATGTCACTCTGTCCCCTGCCATTTCACTACCACGCTCCCAACTCACACCCCCCTCTCTCATATACCTCTCCACTCCATCCCTCCATCTCATCCTCGGCCTCCCCCTCCCTCTCGCCCCCTCCACCTCACTCACATACACTCTCCTCGTCAATCTTTCACTCTCCATCCTCTCCACATGCCCAAACCACC
>JAGKTI010028594.1:0-12903 GCA_018397915.1 Birgus latro | reverse complement strand
CCCCACACATGAGAGTTGTACTCCATACACGGGCGAATAAAACCCGTGTACAAGGTCAACAACTGTGCAGGGGTAAAGAAAGTACGGAATCGGCTTAGCACACCTAATCTCTTGGAAGCAGATTTCACAAGAGATATAATATGTTCTTTCCAAGACAAATCCTGAGAGAATGAAACCCCAAGCATGTTCAAGGATGATGCAGGACATAACTGTTCATTATTAAACATTAGTGGGTAATCCTGAGGAAGATTTTGTCGGGTTGATAAGTGTAAAAACTGAGTTTTTGATGCATTGAAAATAACAAGATTATTTTTACCCCAGTCAGAGATACGAGCCAAATCAGACATTAGGTGTGCCATAGCCTCATCCCTCTTTTGTTGAAGCAACTGCTGAGATGGACGTTGCAGGAACCGAATGGAAAGGTGAAGGGTGGAATCATCAGCATATGAGTGGATAGGGTTAGATGTACAGCTTAGAAGGTCATTGATGAATAAAAGGAAGAGAGTAGGTGATAGAACAGAACCCTGAGGAACACCACTGTTGATAGGTCTAGGAGAGGAACGATGGCCGTCTACAACAGCCGCTGTTGTCATTGGTCTCCTAATGGCATCTCTCCATGCTCCTTGATCTCAGGCAGCCTCCGTATGCAGTCCCTCATCCTTGAAGTGACACTTTATAACTTCATCCCAGGTCTTTTTTTGGTTTGCCTCTCAGTGTTCATACCTCTCACCTTCTGCACCCAGTTGTCATCTTCATCCTCTCAGCATGCCCAAACCATCTGTCTACACCTCATCACAACACCATTACATTCAAGCCTCATCCTTCCTCTCAACTCTTCATTTGCAATCCTAGCCCCTAGGTCTTGCATTCAAGGATGCACTACACATTCTTCAAATCATTTTCATTTCTGTATGTTTGAGCCTACGAATATCCTCTTTATTGCCCAGGTCTCACAACCATACAGTATTACACTCCTAACACATGCTGCATACAAGGATCCCTTAGCATAGAGGAAGAGGCCTATCAGTACAGTAAGACCTCACTATAACGGACTAATTGGGGCTCAGGCCAGTCCGAAATATGCGAAATTCCGATAAAAGCGACATCCGGACTTCCGGACTTTTTCCGATATATCAGACATTAGTCTGGATTGCATCAGTGGATTTCACCACCATTGCAGTATTGTACCGTGTTATACCTTCACTACATTAATCAAATGGTATAATAATACTGTACTGTGCACTGAAAAACATGTCTTTTACTTGTCTTGTTGTGGTGAACATAGCTGAAGTTGTCAGGCAGTCCGGACTGCTTTCTGGCTTTATCGGACTTTTTCCGACATGCAGTATAGGAGTTTAGTCTGGTAGCTCCTCGAGTCCGATAAAAGCGAATTCCGGTCTACTGAAGTCCGTTATATCGAGGTTTTACTGTATTAGGAGAGGCAACAGCTCCGAAAACTTCCTTCAACCACTCTACCCTAGCTTATCCAGCCCCAGCTCCAGCACAACATGGCCCCCAAATAACAAAACTCTTCCATACTTTCAAGTGACACTCCAGTAAGATCAGTCCTTTCATGCCTCTCAGTCTCTACACACTCTTCCCAACACACCGCACACATAGAATGTGCATTATTTTGCATTGTGCCTCTAATAACACTACGTCTTATATGCCCCCACTCATCACAAACACTTTACAAGATGGAGTCACTTTCCACACCCTTGTGAGAAACTGCACATGGCCACACTTCTTTTGCTTTGACAGCACCACCACCACCCCTAGATGTCATCACAATTGTTTTCATCATCATCATCTAATCCAGTTTTGTCCCATGAGAAGCATATGAGTCTGGGGCTAGGCAAGTTGGTCCTGACATTTAAGATGAAAGTGACCAGCCTCACTCATCCCTGAGTGGCATTATGTGAGCAATAAACCCCAACAACCCCATGGATATAAACTTGCACAGGCTCAATCCAATTGGAGCTCCTTAATTACCCACTAAACCACCAGGCACCACAATTTGGTTATATGGTTACCTGGTTTCCTGGTGTACAGGAAACCGTTTGGCTTATCACTCAATATAGAGTCGCCCATAGACAGAAGCTAACGGAAAGAATGAAGGAAAGAAAGACAGAAAAGGAAAGAAGGAAGGAAGAGAGGAAAAAGCAGTCACCCGAGAGTAGCACTACATCGAGTGAGTGGATGATGAGCGCCCCCATCTACATTTGTTTTATGCACACTTACTCTCATACCTGTGTGCCCTGTTCTGTCTCTCCACTTTCTAATTATTTCCCCTGCCTCCCTTTCATTCTCTGCAATCAACACCAAGTCATCCGCATATAACATCTCCCATGGAAATTCATTTCTGATGTTATGGGAGAGAGCTTCAAGCACCATGACAAACAGTAAGGGACTCAAGACTGACCCATGATGCACACCAATATTCACAAAAAGCTCATCACTCAAGTTTCTGTTGTCACCTGGGTGCGAGCACCCACATACTTAGCCATAACCACTCTAACCAGTCACTCCTCAATCCCAAGCATTTTCATTGCCCACTTCACTCCCACCCTTGGGCAGGGCCGGATTAACCCTGCTGTGGCATGATAGGCAATGCAAACGGTTGGCCTGCAACATATAGGTCTCCTTTTTTCTGTTATTTCCAGTGAAATTTTGGCATGACCTATATTGGCCCTTTTTGATGGCTTGATGGGTGATGGCCCTTGTTTGGATGCCCAGAGCATATATTTATTCCTCTCTGGAAGTCTGGATGGCCTGTGACAGGCCATGGCCTGGTAGGCAGATGCCCATTTTGCCTATACCTGGTAATCTGACCCTGCCCTTGGGACTCTGTCAGCAGCCTGCAAGTCAGACAACGAATAATGCATCAGTGGTCCCTTTGCCTGGCATAAACCTAAACTACATCACATCAGTATTCTCTCTCTCCCTTATCGTACATTTAGGACTCTCTCCATTACCCTCATTACTTGATCCAAGAGTTTTATGCCTCCATAATTTCCATTTTCTAGGTCATCATCTTTCCCCTTATACACATTTATAGTCGCACTCTTCAGCCAGTCATCTGGAACAGCACACTCATATATCATCATCATCATCATCTAATCCTGTGTTGCCCCATGAGGAACATAGTAGCCTGGGGCTAGGTAAGTTGGTCCTGACATTTAAGATGAGAGTGACCAGTCTCACTCATCCCTGAGTGGCATTATGTGAGCAGTGAACCCCAACCACTCCTTGGATATAAACCTACACAGGCTCAGTCCAGCTGGAGCGCCTTAATTATCCACTAAACCACCAGACGCCATACTTTGGTCATATTGTAACCACCCAATGTAGCAAATGGTTTCCTGGTGTACAGGAAACCAATTGGCTTGTCACTCAGTGAATAGTCACCCAGAGACATAAGAGGAAAGAAAGAAGGAAAGAAAGACAGAAGAGGAAGGAAGGAAAGGACAGTCACCCAAGAGCAGCACTACATTGAGTGAATGGATGGTGAGTGCCCCCCAACACTCATATATAATTGTATTTATTAAATCAGTAACTGAACCGACTCCTGTATCTTCCAAGGCTTTCAGCAGTCAACCCAGACACCCACCACCTTCCCCAACTGCGTCCTGCCTATTGCTTTGCTCGCAGTCGCAGTCAAATTCCTCATTTAGCAGCCAGTTACTATGCTTTCTCCAGTCTTCTTTAATTTCCTCATTGTCTGCCACTACCTTTCTTTCATCATTTTTCCCAGACTGTTCACATTATGATATCCCTGTCTTCCCTTTTCATCTGATTTGCTGCTTTTAATACCACATTATTCCTTTCAGCACTTTTAAGGTTATCCAGGGAAAGTCTCTGAGACTAAGATTTTTGATCTGTATGCCTCTTTTCTGGCCCTATGCTTGGCAGCATTGTAAAGTCTTCTTCTCTCCTTAACTGTGGCTTCGACGTCCTCATCCCACCATCATGTTACTACTCCTGGAGGGCCCTGTGTCCATGCACACACAGAATCAGTAACTCTCAAGAGATTGTTCTTAAGAGCTTTGTACTGCTCATTAACATTTCTGGCCACAGCTCCCTGTTCAGACATCACTATACTCACCTCTCTGTAGAAGGCATTCCTGTTTGGTTTTTCAACTTCCATATTTTCCTCCCGGATGCAAAGGTACTCTTAATCACCCGCTGCTTCAGCACCATATCACATATCAGTAATTTGTTTTTCTGCACACTCCTCACTCCCTGTAACTCAAACATCCTTCTCTAACCTCCTGTCAGCTCTCCTGACCAGAAAATAGTCTGGCTGCTATTACCCTCAGACTCATATAATCAGCCTATTGTCTCTTTTCATAAAATGCAGTTTGCACACAATCATGTTCATTGCCTCTCCAAACTTGAGCATCCTTTCCCCTTCTGCACTTCTCATACCATATGCACATCCCTCATGCACCCCTTCATATCTTTCAGCTGCTTGATACACCTGACCATTCAGATCACTACCCAAAACTACAATCTCATCATCCCCCTTACAGCCAACCACACATATCAAATCATCCAATTTTTTTCTCTCTCTCTCTCTCTCTCAATCTGAGCTAACCTGTGGAGCATACACCAGATGTAATAATGAGTTTACCAAACAATGTTTTCACTGCTTTAATCCTTTAATTTACTCTCATTACATTCATAACACATTCCACCCATTTCTCCTCGACCAGCATGTCCACACAACCGTATCTGTCTACACTTCTTCGCCAAAATAGCTTGTACCTATGGTTCTTTCCAATATTTGTCCTAGCTGAACTTCCCCTGCACCTAACTTCCTGTAGGCAGCAGACATCCACCTGCCTTCCACTTAGTTTCCACCACTTCCCTCCCTCTACCCTTCAAACTGCCCACATTCCCCAATGCCACTGAACCCTGTAGATGATTTGGTTTCTACAGGCATGCCTTGTTTCATTCTTGTTATGTTGATGAGTAAATAAAGGAGAAGGACCATAAGCCCTGCGTCCCCACATTCCAAGGTTCAGGGAGGGGATCAAAGACCCATAGCCCACCAGCCATGGCCAGTGACTGTGGCAGTGGTTCATAGGCCTTAAACATCAGTTCAGTAATAGACATAATAACAGGAGGTGACTAATGCTTAAGACACTGCAGAGTATATATAAACATTCACAAATAATAGGACCTCACAGCTCAGTTTACTGAATGCTAAGCAACATAGGTAGGCTTTACAGTGTCCTCTCCAGAAATCATTATTTGCTTTCTCTTTTTCGTAATAAATGCCACCTGGGTCCTGCATCACAAAAATTAAAGTTTTGTTAGGGCCAAAAACTCTTTCTCTGGTCCCAAAAGAGAGGAAGATAGTAGAAAAGAAGGCCAGATCCTCCTCAATCACTGCCAGGTAAACTAGACATGAAACCAAAATCCAAGGCTTTTATGTCCGTATATGGTGGATAATATTAGGTTTTCAGTATTCTCTGCTCAGCAGTCCCTGCCTTGTTAGTCACCATTTACAGAAGGCAGGGAGTACTTGAATAGTACCTGTACTGCATGTTCTTTCGTATTTCTGGGGATAGATGACTGTATAACTGTACATCCCATTATTGATTAAGTAAGGAAAGGTCTGTACTTGTTTCAGGCCAAGTATGATGCCAACAAGGCCAAGAAGAAGTCAGCAGTGGTTCCCCTGAGCCAGGTGAGCAGCTCAAAGTACTTAGTGGGCAGCAATGGTGTTTCTTCCACCTTACAAGAATTCTACAAGCTGGGACAACAGCCATCTGCCCTGCAGGCCCCTCCCTTCCACCCATCATATGTCTTCAATCATGTTGGGTCAGCTAGGCTTGGGCCTTACCCGAGAATGCCAGACAATGTGTCAGATCCCAAAGTCTCACAAAATGGGTATGCTCACCTCAACAGTAACACTATTTTAGATGCAAAGAGAATGGCCAATGGTAGTGCAGGGGCTGTCTAAGGCTTGGAGCTATGTGAAGCACAAAAATATATTTTTATATGTAGACCAGATCCATCACAAATGTAATGTAGCCTAGTGAAGTGATGTGATATTTTTGAATACTGTATGATAGATAAGTGGATATATTGGTGGTGGGAGGTTTTTCAGCAGTGGATATTATAGTAAGACTTGGTGCCTTCCTGTAGTTTTTAGTCTCATGTTGTTTAATAGCATTCTTGACAAAGGACTGTTCAAATGGTATCTGTACGATATACAGTATAATGGCATACAAGAAGGCCTTCGGAACTTTAACAGACTTGGACACAAAACGGTGAAATGTGAGTCTTGAATTCTTACGCTCTGTGTTGTAATTGTTTATCCACTGACTCGATGTAGTGCTGCTCTCGGGTGTCTGTCCTTTCCCCTCTTCCTTCTTTCTCTCTTTCCTCTTCCTTCTGTGTGCAGGTGACTCTACTTTGAGTGACTAGCCAAATGGTTTCCTGCACACCAGGAAACATTTACTATGCAGGATGGTAACCATATAACCAGACTATAGTGCCTGGTGGTTTAGTGGGTAATTAAGGTGCTCCAACTGGATTGAGCCTGTGTAAATTTATATCCAAGGGGTGGTTGGGGTTTATTGCTCACGTAATGCCACTCAGGGATGATTGAGGCTGGTGACTTCCATCTTATATATCAGGACAAACTTGTCTGGCCCCAAGCTCCTACACATTCAGTTTCACATTCTTCGTTCAATATCGCACCTCCCAACATATTTCGGAGTGAGTGAGCAATTCAGCTGTATGCTCAGTCGGTCCAAAATATGTTGGGAAGCACGAAATCGAACGAAGAATGTGAAACCAAACGTTAACTCATGAGAACACATGGATTAGAGAATACATTATTTTTTTTTTTCTGGGTAGCAAACATTTTTGCTCCACTTTGTTCCCCCAAACTGCCAGACCCATAATATTTTGTCAAACCATACAGCCTAATGTCTCTCGTGAAGGCCACATTATACAAGAAAACGCGAAACTTTGACACCAACGTTGGGTGTGGGAGGCGGAGGAAGAGTACTGGGTAGCTACGTATCAACAACTCAAGGGTACGCAGCCCAACTTTTGTTTTGTTGATGCTATTTTTAATGCCATTGATGTTCTTAATTACAATAGTTATATCTCTTTCAGTGTTTTACCTGATGGTGGGTATAAGTGGGGGTAACTTACGTGAGGTAAGGTGGTAAAAAGGGGTAAAAATGAGTTTTCTTTCTCAGATGCACCACATAATGCCCTATGAGCTTCTCAGTCAGCTTCAGGACAACATAAACTTTCACTGGTGCCAGGTTCACATCACTTCCCATGCATGATCTTCTTTATCATCTCCTAGTCCTTCCAAATCGTTCTGATGGTGCATTCATTCATGCCCCGCTTTTTTGCTATTTCAGTAAACGTACACTTTACTTGAAGCAGTAGGACCTTACTAATTCAGTCCATATTCCTCCAGTTTGTATTCTGTATTTTTCTGACATTTCAGAGTGGTAAATTACGTTTTCCTGCTGAAAAATTTCTCACTTTTTATCATCATGTTCCTTAAGTCGTAACTATGATTGTTTTGGTGTACTCTAAGGTGGTTTTCGTTTCCCAACTTCCCAACATGATGCTAGGTTAACTTAGGTTAGGTTAGGTTAGATTAAATTAAATTGTTAGGTATAGTTAAGCTAGGTTAGATTAACTTTAGTTAAACATTTTGGTTAGAACAGACCCTTTTGCCATAACCCTGACGAGTCAAACAAGTTGATGCAGTGGGACACTGCTAAAAACAGTGGGGAAACAGATTTTGCATGAAATGTTTATTTACCACCCAGAAATAATCAGAAAAATTTAACAGACTCTCAGGAAGGAGAAGAACAAAGAATTTGGAACTGAACACTAACTTGCGAGAACACTCGGACGGGAGTTTTTTTTTTTTTTTAATAGCAAAAATTTTCGTTCAGTTTTGTCCCCTAAAAGTGCGAAACTCATATGATTGTGAGGTAGAGTCAGTGAGACGCAGGAAAGGACTTGATAGCAGTGTGCTCAGTCAGTCCGAAATGTATTGAGAAGCATGAAATCAAACAGATGTAGAACTGAACTCTAACGTAAGAGAATACATGGATGATTTTTTTTTTTTTTCATAATTAGCAAACATTTTCATTCCATTTCGTCACCTAAAACTGCGAAAGCCATTATGAATGTGAAGAACTAGGTGAGGCATGAGAAAGGACAGAGAACCATGTGCTTAGTTGGTTTGAAATACGTTGGGAAGCATGAAATCAAATGAAGAATGTGGAACTGAACGCTGACTTACTTATGGATTTTTTTTTTTTTTAGATTAGGATACATTTTTCTTCCATTTCGTCTAACCATATGGCCTTGAGTGTGCCCAGGAAAGATACCCATTGTCTGGAGGGTGACGTCATCGTGCGCGAATTTCAAATTTCAACACCATGCCAGCTGACTTCCTGCATGAACTCAAGTTTTTCTGTGTACTGATATAACTTGTCTCAATATGCTGAGCACATTAGAAAAAAAAAAATTTTACTCAAGGATTAAGTGTATATTGTTTCATTATATTAGAACTTTTATACTTTAACTCCTGGAATCTGGTAACATTGTTAGTTTATTTTTGTTGCTGTCAATTTATCCATTCTCCAGCTTAGGAGAGATTTAGTTAACTGTGAAGGTGTTGGATGTAGCCTTCACACCATAAGAGGTCACTTGTACAGTAAGGCGAATGGAATTGTAGGGGGATGTGCAGTGCATCCCTGTGTGCAAGGCCTGGGGGGGCTGGGTTTACGATGGAAGAGTTGAGAGGTAGGATGGGACTGGAGTGTATTGGTGTTGTGATGAGGGGAGGTAGGCTGAGGTGGTTTGGACATGTGGAGAGAATGGGGGATGATAATTGGGCACAGAGGGTGAAAAGTGTTAATATTGGGGGAGGGGTTGGGAGGGGTAGACCGAGAAAGACATGGGACGAGGTCACTATGTGTGACTTAGAGGTTAAATTAAGGGACTGAACAGGGAGGCTGCCAAAGATCGAGCAGCATGGAGAGCCGCCATTAAGTGACCAAGGCCAACGCATGCAAGCATGTTGGAGCCTTCAAAAACGAAACGATTAATCATCAGTCATTCATTCATCATCTGCCAATAAAATGCAAATATTTTACAGTCTTATGCAGTATATTAGTCATAATGGGAACAGAGTATGACGTGTCCAAAATTCAGTTCTTTCAGGTTGTCATTGATGGATGTTTGGTCACTCATGGCAACGAGCTAGATTAAGTAGAATCCAGGCTTTTATATTATGACAACAAGCATCCTTCACTTAAAGATATGATTGTGTTATCTAAAACCATATTGTTAACATGCAGAGGTGTATGGTATGTAGGAGGACTGCTGGGCCTCCAAAACTCATTATACAATACAGTTCTGTACATTGAGAAAAAATAAAATAAAACTAATAGAACCTTACCTTGTTTTGGTACTGCAGGGAACTATTCATGCTTGGAGGAGGCCTTTGGCAGGGTCAAGAGGTGGATTGGGAGACTCTAGGTCACTTTTCTGAACACTTTTCTAATAAAAACACTGAACACTTTGAGAACTTAGACTACATACACTTAGATTACTATACAGTAGTGTACTATACACTGTAAATGGGTTGATTTTTTTTTTTTTAAATTTTCCATGATAGCCTCTACGAGTCATCCCAAATTACGAAATATTGAATTACAAATTAATGAGGGTTTACTGTAATTATATTTTTGCCCCTGAGATGTTGTTAAATTAAATATTGGGTATCATTAACCAGATAATGTAAAACAAAATTAGAATTAAACCAAAATATTATTAAGCAGAGGATGCTTGTTTCATATGGCAAAAGTAGGTTTATCATCATCATCATCATCCAGTCCTAAAACTTGAATTTCACTATGGAAATTTGAGTTCTTCCAGTCACCTTGCATGCCATGACATATGCTATTAATTTATCCAGCTAGTTACAGTGCAGTATAATTTTATCCAGTTCATACTAAAGTTTATTTAATCCTTAGTGATCTGGTGATGGTAGATGGGGGCACCCACCATCCACTCACTCAATGTAGTGCTGCTCTTGGGTATCTGCCTTTTCCTGTCTTCCTTCTTTCCTTCCTTCCTTCCTCTTCTGGCTTTATTTTCTTCATTCTTTCCTCTTCCTTCTGCCTACAGGTGACTGTACACTCCCCCTTCTGTCTTTCTTTCCTTCATTCATTCCTCTTCCTTTCCTCTGGGTGACTGTACACTGAGTGACAAGCCAAATGTTTCCTGTACACCACAAAACCATTTGCTGTGCTGGATGATAACCACATAACCAAATTATGGCGCCTGGTGGTTTAGTGGGTAATTAAGGCGCTCCAGTCGGATTGAGCCAGTGCAGTTTTTTTATTTCTCTCGTAATGCTACCCAGGGATGAGTGAGGCAGGTTGCTTTCATCTTAAATGTCATGACCAACTTGCCTAACCCTGGGCTTCTATGCTCCTCATGGGGCAACATAGGATTTGATGGTGGATGGATGGTGATCTGATATGAGGAACAAATTGCCACTTCAGCTCCTAATATACCAAAGATTTTGATTTGGTGGTAGCATTGCAGTTCAGTAACTATAATGCTGTCCATAACGGTAAGGACATGGAATGAAGTATCCTGTCACAGTAAAATGTAATATTATTATTTATTATGGTAAATGATTCCATAAACTGTGTTTATGTAATATTAGAACATCACATTTTTATTACAAAGTGCAATTTTATCACACCTCTATTTTATTCTTTCATACTATTTAGGTGTAATTTTCCTTTATGTTTAAAACTCATTATACTGTATACATAATCTTGGTCAGATGTTTCTTTGTAGGTGTAAGACTTGCCTGCTGGAGTGATGGTGAAATAGTGCATATAGAGTACTGTACTATACACTGTAATATGACTTTGACTACATGATGTGAAATATTAGTCATAGCAGCATATTGCTGCTGCCAGTTTGACTGTTCAGGTAATTTCTTTATTGGTCATATCCACAAAAGCTGCAGAAAAACTGATAATGACTGGTTTTTCCTCTTGCTGTCACATCCTGTTGGTTAGTGATAGAGTTGGTGGAGCAGTTATACTATGTAAACACAGAGTGAGAACTACAGAACCGTGCTTATTTTTTTAATAATAAAAATCAAAATACAGTATTCGGAATACCTCTTGCCTACTTTTTTAATGGGATCCTCTCTGTTTGAGCTACACTGTTTCATTTTTTTCATATAAGTTAACCTTTGAGGCCTCCCAGGATATGTATAATCCTTCTTCTACATTTTTTAATATTAGTCACATTTTATAGTAATACGTATATGAATTCATATTTTCCATACTAATCACTTTATTAGATTTTATGCATCAAAATGGAATATTATCAGCAGTTATATAGTATTACCAGTCCTTAAAAGCATATATCACAGCCCATATCAACTTGTGGGCTAGTGCACTTTTAACAATTAGCATTACCATCACATGTGCTATTAAGCATAAATCCATTTCTGTAGTACAGTATGTGATTAATGAAATTTCTGCTTTGTCACCCATTGTTTTGATGTTGCTTGGTTTGTGATGTAACTCAAAGTAACTGTCTTTCCACTTGTGACCAATGTGCATGTCAATTGGCATACAAAGGACAAGAGCACGCTCGGGCAGCTATGCTACTATGGTCCTACTATTTTTGAGTGGTTGTGAGAAGTCAAAAATATCCACATGAAAATACCATAGGACTGCCAGCTGCTGTTTGTGACTGCTTAAATGTCAGCAGAAAAACCAAAAGTGAATGTCTGGTGGTCCTGTGACTTCACACACTTGCACTGGATGTGGCAATTATGAGTTCAAATTGTAGAGATGGTTTAAATTTATTTGCCGCTGACCAGGGCCAAGTGACTGGTTCCCCTGCCTGAATGAAAATGAATAGCCTAGTCTGGGCCCCTTTGTTTGTAGAGATGGTTTGACTTTATTTGCCACTGACAAGGGCCAAGTGACTGGTTCCCCTGCCTAAATGAAAATGAATAGCCTAGTCTGGGCCCCTTTGCTCCTGATGGGATCACACAGAATTGGAAGAAAGATGGATGGATTTAGTTTATCACTCATACAACTTCAAATATTATCTTTACAAAGAGAATATTATTCTTCTGTGAAGTTACTGTTTGCAGGTACAGCTGTTGTGCTTTTTCGTCTGGTTATTGATGAGACAGGTTTTGTGCAAGCTGCTTTCCACAAAGTGAAGCTTCATAATGTACAAGTTATTCATGAAATACAGTATACAGTATACTCTATTTTTTTAGGAGAAGCACTCATTATATTACTTTACCTTTTTATTTATTTATTTTTTATATATATATATATTTTTTTAAGGGCCTTGGCTGTGCTAGCAAGTGCAGTCAGCCTAAAAAATTTATAACTGACAGAGAGTCCATGTTTCTTAATCTTTTGTAGGGCAAAACTTTCAGATAAATTAAATGATTTGACCTTGTCCAGAATTAAACACTTGACTGAAGTTATGCTCTCCAGAGGTTAAAAAGTTTATTCTAAATTCTGATTGCTCCTTATCTTCAACAAGTTTAGCACTGGTGACTTTACATTTAATGTAATGTAACTCTTTCACAGCCCTGATGCTGCAAAATCATGGTTTGCAAATGTATGTGTTGTATTGGCCAGCTTGCACACCCATAACAGAGGTGGACAGCTGCACTGTACTATGCACATTAAACTGTTTTATGGGTTCTGAAGGACAACTGATTTACATCAGTTGGCTGGAGCAATATTTGACCATACTAGACTATCATCTAAACACCAAAAATGTACTCTGAAATGTGTGTCTCAATTTTGAGAGGTAATTTATATTTACTAATGATCT
>JAGKTI010028593.1:0-12904 GCA_018397915.1 Birgus latro | reverse complement strand
TCATGAGAGTGAAGGAGCTATAATAAGAGTCCGGTGACACTGACCAGATATCGTTTCACACCCCAGAGGTTCTCAGCTTGACCTCACATCCTAAAGAAAAGTTCACAACAGTGACATCATATACGCCTGTGGAATACAGCCATTGAGGAATCTGTCAAAGAAGAAGGTAGACAGACAGACAGATAGATAGAGACAGATAGATAGATAGATGGAGAGACAGGTAAATAGACAGCGAGAGAGAGAGAGAGAGTGAGAGTTCCTCGACTCCGAGGCCTGCGTCGTACCATGGAGCTGTCATAGGGGATAAAGAAATGGGAGTGACGATCAAAGGGAGGGTGGGATGGACTGGAATGTTTGTAGGCGGTAGGTCTGATGCAGGAAGGCATACCCTGTAAAAGTGGGTTTTGTACGATGAATGGTTTTAATACGGCTAAGGTTTATATTTTGCGATGAAGTCAAAGGGAGATTTTTCCGTTCGTCCGTCCGTCCGTTCGTTCGATCATTCGCGCTCTACAGGTCGCAAATATGGACTGATTTAGACGAGTGAGGAGTCAGATGAATCCTCTTCACCAGACTGTGTACCCTCGTTGGAGTCGTTGACATGCTTAGAGCAATCAGAAGGTCATAATTACCACAAAAAGGTCGACGAAATAGAACAAACGTCTTTAATTACAGGGACATGCTGTAGACATTGCATGGGTATTAATAGAAAAGGCGTTAAAAATGACTTACTTCTTGTCCTCATCACAAGTTTGATAGAGTTCGTTGAAGCACACACACACACACACACACACAAATCCGCACTTGTGTCGCTATCTCATTAGGTCATGGAGGCAGGCAGGGAAGTAGGTAGGGAGCTTGATAGTTAGGTAGGCAGGGAGGTTGACTAGATAGGGAGGAGGAGGAGGAGGAAAGGGGGGCAGGTAGGTAGGTAGGCAGGAGGTAGACAGGTTATAGGCGGTCCGGTGGGTAAGTATGAAGACAGATAGGAGGTAGGCAGGGAGATAAGGAACTAGGTAGGGAGGTAGGTAGATCTGTAGGTAGACAGGAAGGTAAATAGGTAGGAAATGAGGCATGTAGGGAGGTGTAGGTAGGAAGGGAGGTAGGTAAGTAGTGAAAAAAGACAAGCAAAGGTGAAATTTAATCCTTTAAATGCTAAAATACTATCTAGCACCTTAATTCCTCCAATGAAGCGACTCCATCATACAACAGAGTAGCTGCAAACCTAGAATCAGTGCATAACAAAGTATACGTTGTGCACGGCAACAATCATACAAGACTTCCTCTTCGGCACCCTAGCGCGGGAATATGCAGCCAGAATAAATTACTGTACAAGAGTGGAAGTGTGCGGGACGGAAATTAAAGAAATGGCATGGGTAACAAAGAAGTGGGTGACCTGAGCAGGACTTCTGTTGAGGGTGGTGAGGGGTCATGAAAGTATACTCTGTGAAAATGGACGCTGTAGCATTAATGATTTATTTCAAGGTTTCCTCTAACAGTAACAAGGCAGGTTTGTTTTGTTCTCTCTGTTCATACATCTTGCGACGCACGCAAAATTTTACAGAAAGTTTCGTGAAGTAATGCATAAAATATTACTGATTGTGGAATTGCAGTACAAATACAGAACCAAGTCCTTGAACACCCGCCCAAACAGAGTCCCAGTAAATTTCCGAGACAGAGCCGGGGGCAGCAGACGGCAGGAGTTTCTTAGCATGGAGCAAGTTCTTGATCACCACACCGGCTGCCTTAGGTACCAAACAACCTGCACGCAGCACTGCATAGTTTATAAGCCGACTTAAATTACCATAGGGTGTCCTTGGTAGTTTTCTCATTGCTCCGTGTATCAGCATGCTAACCAAGACAGTTCAGATATTCGTGCAGGCTGTCTCAGGTACTTAGGATCATCCAGAGTATTCCTTGGGCATTTTGATTAAGCTTGATGTGTTTTGTTTGTTTCACGAATTCCTGGGTACCTTGTACAACCCAATAAAAATACTAGCAGCTCAACTATGCTCCGGTTACTCTGTGATGTCATTCAGTGGCCCCAGTTATGCTGTTGCCTGTATAGCCCTTCAGGTATCCTTGGTATATCATACAACTTCGAAGGTTGTCTCGGTTACCTTGCCAAATCCCTTTATTCATGACCCTCATTACCCAACTCCAGTCTCTCATCGCGTTTTTCCAAAGGATCTTTTCCTCATTCACGTCTGTCATTCTCTTTCTACATAAAGTCCTTCCTCTGCCGTTAAGTCTCTTATCCCTTTCAAATTACATCCATCTGAATCCCGGCATGTCAAGCACCACAACTCCCATGATCCTTATCATAAATTATTCACTGGAGGATAAAACTGTACTAATTTTAGAAGTAGCACGCTCATTTTCCCTGTAGGTTTGTATTCGAAAGTGTTTCTTTTTTTAAAATATGACCGTGGGCTATGGACACTTTTACATTCATCTTCCACACGCTCTGATGGTCAGGCCAACTCCCACACAGTGTTTCAGCTCCATGACCTCCCTTGTAAATAAAGGACAGTACAGTATTTCCGTTTGTTTTGGAATTACTCATGGCCTTTTCCTTACTTCATGATATCTGCATTCTATGCTAATTATGCAGACTATTTTAGCACTGGGAAAGCATACCGTAACTACGTAAAAGAAAACATTAGTATGTGTTATGTTAAGTGTGTTACTAAGAAAAATGTGCTGGTAAGCCTCTTAAGTTGACGAGAATACAGCCCCGACTCGACAAATGATCCCGATGCTCGTTCTCATTCCCAGTTTTACTAGCCACCCAAACCTAGAGTATGTTTTCATTTGTGGTTATTGCCATCAGTAACGAAGTAATTCCTTAGTGACTGTGGAGTGATGTGGAGGGAGATATGGACAAATAATGCACCAGTGAATAGCATGCTGTACAGGCAGATATACTGGGATAAATAAAGACGAGCACCTTAAGAAGTTCTGGTTGTCTGAAGTTGATAAGGTGTGAGAGGCTGCAAGTTGAGTACAGTATATGGGAGCGGGGTGATTGAAAGATAGGAAGACACGAACAGTATTAACAGATCGTGTTGAAGGGTGTCCAAAGGGATGGTGTATCGTGAAAAAAGGGTTTGTTATTGAGGAGAGATAGAAATGCCTGCACATAGTAATATCGTGGCCACCGTTCACAGTAATCAGTGTCAGGCAACAGATCAATACAGGTAGAAGATCGGTGATGAAGCGTGGACTGCAAGCCTCAGTTTGCGTAGCAACAGCAGATATCAAGTATAAATGTGAGTGATTAAAGGTTCTGACATATAATCAAATTAATGCAAAAAATGTTAAGTGAATATACCTCATCTTTGGCTAATCATACACCACAAAACTGACTACTGGATGAAGGCGATAAGTTCACCAGGATACAGAAGGATTTAGAATAATGATTCAGTTAACAGCACTACAACACCACAAAGACCACCACTACTGACACGCTGCTTCCACTGATGGCAATAGATAAAAAAAAAAACGCGAAACAGCATTAACAGAATAACATTTTTCACTACGGTCAACTCTGGCACTAGAGAGAACAGCAATAACGACAGTCTTTCATCTCTCATCATATAAGATTTTGTCCATCAAACTATAATTCAGGGTTGCACACCGTCCTACTGGGAGGCTATAAGTAAAACCCTTTTTGCCCCAGCATTTAAGACGTTATAAACTCCTAAGACAAGACAAGGAGCTGGCCAGTCAGACATCCCCCTCTCCTCACACTCCCCAGGGCAATCCCTCCCCTTCCCTGTCTCACCTTAACTCCTTCCTTGCCTGCCCTTCTCTCCTTGCCTACCCAGAGCCCCTCAGGCAGGTAAGAGAAGGGGCGTCCTAACAGAGAGACTCTATGAGGAGGTCTCTTATCACCACAGGTTGACAAATCTCGCCCTTGTAATAGTGGCTGGCATGGCACCTGAACTCGAAAGGTCGAGGCAAGTGGGCAGAAGAGGGCGTCGAGGTGGGTGGGACAAAGTCAGGCATTTAGGCAACGGGATTGAGAGGCAGCGGACAAAATAAGACATAATGCTAGTGCCAGGCTACCATTACCCCGGCCGGACAGGAGGCGGATGTGGGTAATTGACTAGAGGTGAGCTGCTCCTGCTGCTGCTGTTGCTGCTCTGCTGCTCGCCCACCCACCTGCACCTGCCTACTTACCTGCCCTCACACTTATAATATTGCCCTCTCACTCCACAATACCCCCATGAGCACATATAACACTTATATGCCTCCACACTCACAGCATCGCTCCTCTCGCGTCTCAAAGCTTCTGTGAGCACAGGTACCACTCATATGCTTCACAGTCATATTCATCGTTCACATAGCTCTTCAATGCACCTGTAAGCATATGTACCACTCATACATCTTCAGACTCATAACAACGCTCTTCTCATTTTTCATTACGCTTTTGGGCACATGTGAAGTTGAGTTCATAAGTACTAAGTACTTTGAGTGGTACAGGTGTACAGAAAACTGTCGCTGCTTAGGGGTCTAATAGATACGAAAACGATCACTATAATGGCTGCTTTTTCCGAAGGGTTGGTACTCATGCGAGGGATACGTATCAGCTAAAAACAACGGTAGATATCTGTAAATGTTACCTTCTACCATAGGGCTTAGAGTAATAATAACATTACTTGTATGAAAGCATTTTAATCATCATTACATAGAAAGATTAATGCACCATGTGGAAGATGGCAATGATGTCAGAGAAGGAGTTGCCATGAATCGATGGTTGCCGTATAGTACTAGATTCACCCCACAAAACTCTGATACCTATCATACAGACTGTGAATAATGAATGCAAATATCATATCTTTCATGTTAAGCATGACATCTACGAATCTCGAGCAATACCTGCAATACTGATAAACCATCGTATTTGTAAACCAGCACCCATGACTGTAAACTTGACAGAGTACCGGCACCACCCTTGAGAATGGTCAAAAGACGCCCATACTCCTGTAAATAATAAAAATTATGTTTGAGGAACGTTCAGAGATGTATCGGTAACAACTTCATAATGCTAATGGGTGCTTCGAAGTTGACATGGATGCAGTCATATTTCGTTTCCCTTCATGACACGGCTGCATAATAACCCTCTACCAAGTGGATTGTAGATTCTTATTTGGCACCAGTATGCTAGTACCATTTGTTAGTTCGCGTCATAATGACCACAGGAGGAGATATTTCATCCCTTACGCTCCTGACAACTCAGTGTGTAATGCTTACTTACTATATAACTCGTCGCCATGCACAGAGCCTTATTGATGCAATTGTATACATTATATCGACGCATTTGTTACCTCAAGCACAGGAAATACCTCTTGTATCCCTTGCATAACCAACATTGTTGGATATGCAGGGGTACCAACAGTTTCTAAGCCCCCCCCCCGCTTGTTTTTCCAAAGCTATCGTCGTCTCTGTAATGTTGTTTAGCACAACATCGTAACAATACTTTTCTGTACTCTTGTACACTGTGTACATTATGACATGTTATGAGTTACTACTAATCATTGTATAGCTTGAAGAATAATCCGAAACAACTATTTGATTTGATTAGACAACAGTGTTAAGCATTACCGTATCTACAATGGGTGATAGTGTAGGTTTCTCTGTAAAGTAATTTTGAGCTCCACTATACTACTCAAATTTCTCAAAGACCAGAAGTATCTGAACATTATTTCCAGTAGTGTTACCTGCTGACACTCATAATATTTACCCGTTCCTGCCCCGTAGGGGCTCGGGGTCGGGTATTGTTTTTACTCGTCTGTCTGTCTGCCTGTTAACAACTTTACAAGAAAACTACCGGTGTAATTTTGACCAAAATTACAGGGGTAATGGGCTATGACCTTCTGATCATTTGATTAAATTTTGGGTCAAATTGGGCCAAGGCCCAGGCTGTAGACCCCAAAAATGTAGAGAAAGAAATAGAGTTTTTTTCACTATAACTCCGTTCAAATTCGTCATATCGACATGAAACCAAAACCTAAAGGTGCATCTTTCAAATCTGCATCCTATAGCATGCCTCATTACATCAGGGGGGTCACCCGTCAGTTAACGGTAGGGGGGCCAATGTCAAGTGGGTCGGGCCTAAAATTTCAAATGGGCATAAAGTCGTCAATTTTCTCCTGATTTACTCCACATTTGATATGTGACATTTTTTACTAGAAATCCTGTTGTGTTTACACGTCAGCACTAAAATGACTGCTGGGGACGGGTTTGCTGTGCCTTGGCACCGCTTATTGTTCCTCATTTAACTAATCAATTCACTTATAAGCGTATGCAAAGCCAGGGCATTAACTATTTTCAAACTTTTATCTGAAGATTACTCAAAAATACCAACACATATTCAAAGTCTTAACTGGCCTAATGTATGTCTCGACTGCTAGAAATTTTCCATACCTTAAGAAGATATGTGGTTCGAGGACTGTATCATTTATATTTTTCCACGACTTTTAACAGAGATAGTTCAACACATCACTCTTAGTATGAAGGCAACGAATCAGGTGACATCTTCTTTAGCTTAATCTTTTTGCTTCCAGCTGATTTCATTTAACTTTAGGGAAGCACTGTAGTAGTGAAGGACTTAATAAATGGTATGTCTAACACATCCAATTAGAATTTGGTGTCCCAGGTTGAATAAAATCGTCTGATATTAGCAAGAACAGAACAAGATATGCCCTCCGTTTAGTCAATACGAGTATGTGACTGCTCATTTACGATTGAACTCTCTGCCAACCAGGACGCTGCTCCCACACCGCCACAACAAGTGCTTCGAATAAGATCCTGAAGAATGTCTCATGCAATACCACACCATTCGAAAAGACTCAGCCAACTGGATCAGGAATGAACATGTGAGGATCTTACTCAGTACCTTAATACTATACGGTGTACACACGTATTCTTATTTTCGAAACACAAATAGACCTCAGTTCTATTCTGCTTTCGAAATACCATCTCGGTTATGTGTTCAGGTGTTTGTTATTCTAATATAATATTATTAGTCTCCTTTCTGTTTTTGTGTATTTTTTTTCTGTGAACTCGCATTCATGTTTTCTTGCACGTTTTCACGTGTACGTGCCTGTTTCCATTTTCTTCTGCTTGCCTCTATTCCTGGGTTCTTGTTTTTATTTACTCAAGTTGGCTGTCGGTCTGTGTCTACATACCTACAGGGTAAACTTTGTGCTATCTCCAGTGATTCCAATGCTGTCAAATGAAGCCCCCAAGGCTTCACAGTAGACACAAAGAAAACCGCAAAAATGCAATTCATAATACGTATCGCCCTGCCCACGCTCCAGCAGGCTCTTGCTGTAATCTTGTCACTGTTCCTGTCTACTTTTTTACGCTAATATCATTTTGTTTCTCCCATATGCATCATCCTTTCAAGATTGCAATTATCAGCTTTGCCTTAGCTTTGCATTTATTTACTACAAACAACCATGAAACACTCTTGTACCTCTGCCAAACATCCTTTCTAATCCTGCTTCAGAATTTTCTGTAATCCTACCTCAAGTCTACCTCAGCCCACCCTGAAACTGACGGCAGAGAGAAAAAAAAGTGGAATTCTAATTGAGGCGGTGGCGTGTATGCATGGGAGCGGCGGGGTGGTGGCGGGAGCTGGGGCCAATTATTGCTGAGAAATGATAGAGGGAGGCCGAAGCCAGCAGGGTTAATAATGGCTCTGCTGATGACGAGCTTGATAATAATTGCAATTGAAGGCTAAAAGTACTAATAAATACAATGAAAGCAATGATAGTAACAAATTCAACCGAGGTAAGAGGGGTAAGTTAACCGTGGTCAAATTAATACAATTAAAATTGAGAGCTGCGACGACGTACCGGTAAGTGCACGTATCGTAAGTGTAGCAATGACTTTCATGTTCCTACTTTATAATCTTTACCCAAAAGGCAGGACCGTTGCTAGGTTAGACTTTTTCCATCATAACTCTTCTGACGCCCCACGCCTGCACCCTTCACTAAACTCACCCTCAACTCACCTCCTTTATATCACTCTTCCGATTCACTCTTCCTCAAGCACTGCCAGCCATATCAAGTTCCCTTTCAGTCCACATGCATTCTCGTTTATTCCTCATCTATTACTGTCCTTATGTTCCTCCTCCCCTACACTCTCCACCAGCCTAACGCACTAACGACTCGTCTATCTCAGTCTTTTTCAAGTTCTCCATCTTATCAAGGTACCATTCCAGTCCACATACACTCCTCATCTATTCCTCACATCTTACTATTGCTCCTCACATCTTACTACTGTTCTTTTATTCTATTCATTCCGATCAATATTTGTTGTTTCTCAAGGTGTGTGGTGTCATCCTCAACAGTTTCTCTTATGGCAGTTCTTTTAGTTTATGCATAATGTCACTTCGGACAATCACAATTTTGTGGCATATTCTTACCCTTAAAAACAATCATTAAGCATCACGCCTAAATATGAATAACTCGTTTAAAGATTGCAGTTTTAATAACATTATCAATCTGGTGTATCTAATTTGTAGGCTATGTATATATAACTACATCTACTTTTATACCTAGGCTGCTTCCCCTAAAGAATGAAGGATAGCCGAGACAGAACGACGCACTCCCAATTCACCCATACACAAACACACATTTACTCGTATTTTAGGCCCAAGGGGAGAAGGGACAGATCCTCACTTCACCACACCGCACGAGTCAACTGCGCAGTGCAATCAGCGACATCTGCAACAGGGCCCTACAGCAGAGCTGGTTTACCCCTGCCACATCATAATAGACCCATCCCCTTACCAGCACCTGACCTGATCAGCTGATCAAACCAATGGCGGGAGAATATCCCCTTGGGGCTGCGTCACCATTTATTCATTTACAATTTCTCTCCAGTTATCCCTATCACGTGCAGGCACTCCTCCTTGCTCAAAAGACAGCCCTTTCGCATCTAACGTTCTCCTCACACAGTCCATCCATCTTATTCGTGGTCTTCCTTTCAGCCTTACGCCACTCACATCAGATCCAATTATCTTTTTTACTAATCGGTCTCCATCCGGTCTCTCCACATACCCAAACAAAGGCCCATTTCGATCAGCCATCTTCCGCATAACTCCAGGTCTCCTTCGCACTTCATCATTTCTCACTCGATCCATACGCGTCACTCCACACATACTCTTCAGACACCTCATCTTCATTACATTCAAACTTCTTTCCATGTTTCAGCTCCATATAACGCAGTCGATACCACTACACCCTCTTAGAGCCTTCTTTTTACATCCATTCTAAGTGAACGACATCTAAGCACTTTTTTCATTCCTCCCAGCACCTTTCCTACTTAATCCATTCTAAACTTCACCTCTACGTCTATTCTTCCATCCACAGCAATATGTGACCTTAAATACTGAAAACACTCAACCTCCTCAAGCAACTCACTATTCAAAACTGCGTTCCTCCTCCTACCACCTCGTACACTTCATCACTTTACTCTTATCCTCGTTTACTCTCAATATCCTCCTTTCGGACACCCTTCCAAACTCCTCTACCAACTGTCTCAGTCTCCTTCCGAATCAGCCGCCAATGTAGTATCATCCGCAAACAGCAGCTGATTCAGGTTCCACTCTTTACCATCAGCATTCACCAGACTCAAACCTCTACCTAACACTCTCGCATTCACCTCCCTTACGACACCATCCATATAAATATTAAACAACCAAGGCGACATCACACATCCCTGCCGCAGCCCCACTCTCACGGGAAGCAAATCACTCACAGTGTTTCCCACTCTTACACAAGCTCTACTATTTACATAAAAACTTTTCGCTCCTTTTAATAACCTACCAATAAGTTCATAAAATCTCAAAACAGTCCACAAACCTCCCAATCAATTCTATCACACGCTTTCTCTAAATCTATGAACGCCTAAAACACATCCTTACTTTTCGCCAAGTACTTTTCACAAACCTCTCTCACATCAAATATCTGATCCACGCATCCTCTCCCTCTCCTAAATCCACACTGTTCATCACCGTTCACACCCTTCTGTACCCTCTCAAATTCTCTTATCAGCACTCTTCCTTACACCTTCCCTACAACATTCAACAGACTAATACCTCTAAAACTAGTTCATGCATACTTATCACCCTTACCTTTATACAACGGAACCACACACGCACTAGCCCAGTCAATCGGCACCGTACCGCTCACAAAGCACACATTCAGCAATCTTACTAACCACTCAACAATAGTCGCTCCACCACCTTTCAGACACTCCACGGCACACCCATCCATACCTGCAGCTTTCCTTTCTTTCATCTTTACTGCCTCCTGCACTCCTTCCATTGTGATCAAAGAATAATTCAGCTCTCCAAAAACATTTATTCCTTGCACTCTTCCATCTGCCACAATCTCAGCCTCCCTTTCTTCCTCTACATTTAACAATCTTTCAAAATACTCTGCCCATCTCTTCCTTACTGTATCCATCTCATTTAAAATCCTTCCATCCTCTGCTTTTACTCGCTCTTCCTTCCCAGACTCTCTTTTTCGCACTTTCTTCACCTCCTTCCAAAACATTTTCCTATTCCGTTGAAAATTCTCAGTAAGCTGCCTACCCCACCTCTCATCTGCTGCCACTTTTGCATCACTCACAGCCCTTCTCGCCCTGCTCCTCTTTACCTTATACCTCTCATATGACACCTCATCCTTCCTCTGCAGCCGCTCTTCATATACACGTCTCTTCTCAGCTACAGCCATACTTACTTCCTCTCACCACCATTCACTTCCCTTTCTTAAACCAGCACCCACTCGTCTCACACCACACCCTCATTCCGCATACCCCAACACATTAAGCTTAAAGAACTGCCATTCCTCCTTCATACCGCCATTTTCCTGATCTTTCATTACTTTCCATTCATCTTTCAGCTTCTGATACTCCATCATTTTCTTTCTTTTATCCAACTCATTGACTTTCAAAACCTCCCTGCCACACCTAACTCTCCTAGCTCTCGTCCACCTCATACCTACTCTAGCCTTTCCCTGCATCAGGTAATGGTCAGACACCTCTACCCTCCCCTCTCAAAATTCTCACATCCAACAATCTTCCTCTTACATTCCTAGACACAACTACATAGTCCATCACTCTATCAACAATCCTTCCACCTTCCTTTTTCTCCCATGTATACTAATCTCTTCATTTCCAGTCACCATCTCTCGCTCAGCACACTTCCATATCGTTCTTTCCCCATTATCATTTCTTCCTGGCATACCATGCCTACCAACTACACCTTCAACTGCTACATTTCCCACTGTAGCATTCAGGTCTCCCCTCATTACCACATTTATATTTGTTCTAAATCTCTGAAGACACTCATCAACGTCATTCCAGAAAGACTCTCTCTCTTCTTCATCCTTTTCACAACCAGGCCCATATACGCTCACAAATACCCACAACTCACGTCCAAATTTCCCTTTCATCCACATCAGTCTCGATGACACCTCTTTCTACTCCATCACACACTGCAGCACTTCCAGGCTCATTAACAAGGCCACTCATTCTCTCGCTCTTCCTCTATCAACGCCAGACATCTTCCAGTCACACTTCCAAACTTAGATTCACCTTTCCCTTTCATCTTTGTTTCACTCAAAGCTAACACATCCAACTTTCCTCTCACAAACCCAGTCTACATCTGTTTGTTTATCCATCTGTCTGCCTATTGTGTCCCGCGAGGAAAGGGCGTATCTTCGGGGAATGCTGGTGAACTAGTTTTAAGCAAAAAAAAGTTATATGAACATTTGTTGAAATCTCAGCCGTGACGGAGCTATACATATTGGTGATCTTATGGGTGAAAATGGTCTGCCTCATAACACTCATAATTTCATCAGTAGTTATAGGGCCACAACGGTTGAGATTTCGACACGTGATGATACAACCTTGTTTGCATAGAAATACATCTCATCTATCACTTCCCATGGTTATGGACTTTCTTCTTGGAACACCCTAAATTATCTATCTAGATACACCCTAAATTATCTATCTAGATACACCCTAAATTATGTCTATCTGTCCATCTGTCTATCTATATATATATATATGGTTGATGAAAATGTCACTGCAGCAAAATGTTGATCCGGAAACATGTTATTTAGTAGCAAACAGTTAGGTGCAAGTCACTAGTACATTGGTGAAACGAACATGTTTAATTTTGCTGCTTGCTATTGCCTTTGTTATCTTGAAATAATATAATAATGGGAACAAAATATGGCTATTGCTGTGTTTCATGAAGCACACAAAAAGTGGAAGTAAGATGAGCTTTGAATCTCATGTATTGGCTTATAAGTATTGTATGTATGTGTGTGGGTTCGTGTGTACCCGTGTATTTTTAATCAGTGTGGCACAATATGTGTTTTCCAAATTTCAAGGACTATTGCTTGAGGAGCTGCTTATACAATGAGGACAAGAAATGTCAAAGTTTCGAACAATGTCTCCCCAGTGAAGAAGAAAGCTGATGACCTGAGGGTACAAGAGGGACAGGGGGAGGGGAACTGAGGTGTAGGGGCGAGGGTTAGACTTGGGGAGGGGAACGGTGACGGTCAGGATCAAGGTTAGCAGTGGAAGCTATCATTACTGCCTCACTGTTTCCTCTTTCCCTCACCCAGGTAGATTAGCCACTTATAATCCAGGGTATAAAGATAATCTACCACGTATTCTTGGGGCGTTACCTGTTACAAGTGGAAGCGTCAGATTCTAACTATGTGAATCAAATTGTCCTAATCATTCAAGCCTCGTCCTAGTCATGTTATAAATTGGGGTTTCCGGTCAGTTACTGAGTAATGAATTAGTAATAAACATATTAGCAATATCAGTACCTTTAGTACCAGTAAAGTGCGCTTTGTGAACGCGT